>OX155903.1:12697103-12849984 GCA_944588485.1 Phosphuga atrata | reverse complement strand
GGTTTAAAGGAACCGAAGAAACAGAGCAAATTTTGACAGATGTCTAATATGAAGAAATATTGGAGCCACCGACTACTACAATTGCAAAAATAAAACCAGATACAGCATTTAATCGTTTAAATATCTGCATAACATGGGGTGGAGAAAACGACGTACCGGCTAAAGATATTATAATTCTTCGGAACATGTGATAAAAAAATTCTAAACAAGGAATGGAAGTTTCAAACAAAACAAACCTTAAAATTACTTAAAAACAATTATAATTAAAATTAAGGATTATTTTAAGACTAATTAGTTAATTGTTGGATATGTCACTGTAATAAAAATACCTGTAGTACATGAATGAAAATATATGGCTCTATTAAAAGACAAAATAAATAAATATATAAATTCTCTTTATGAAATTCACTAATCCGAACATTACAACAATCCGGCACCCCAAAGTTTTTAATAGTGCCGGATTAGTGAAACTCTACTGTACTTAAATAGGTTTGTCTGCCCAAATTTTGGAGAATTTATAAAAAAAATGTCTGTCCAGAAATTCAAAACCAAATAATTTTTTTTGGAAATTCTTGCAATTGTTTGTCCAAATTTTGGTAACTTCCTAAGAAATTTTGTCTGTCAACAAATTCGCACAATACCTGTGTCCAGGTCCTGCTTCCAAACTGTAGCACCAGTGAAAGGAAGGAAAAGAACAAATTCAAAGCCAAATAATAATAATAATAATTTTTGATCATTCAATTTATCCTCTTTCTCAATTTCAGTGTCTTCTAATGCCATTATTTTATCAAATGCCTTTTCCACATTCTTTTCGTTCGCACTATTGGAGGCAAGAGCTACGACATAAATTGCTTATTTTAAGTGGAGACTTTTCCAAAACCCCGTGAACTCATATTCTCCTAACAATTGGAACATAAGGTCTTTCCTTTAAAGTCTCTTCGTGGCCTCTATAACACCTTGGTGCATTGACTGGGCAATACATGTAACATTCGCAATGGACATCAGCGACAAAATGACTCATTTTTTATTCTTTTCAATTTGGCGAAGGAACGTTTCCCACTGCAGTTAGTTACCATCATGCTTAAAAAAATTCTGGATGCGATTTCTACATTTGGAAATGTATCTTCAATTTTGTTTTCTTGCAAAAGATGATATATTTCCAATATACTATTAGTTCCTTTATTTTCAATATATTTCCAAGTATTCTGTTAAATGCAGACATTCCATTTCCAACTCTTTCTAGTTAATAGATTTCAACAAATTCTTTGTAAATTTGTCTCAACTCGTTTAGACATTGAATTTCTCTTTTCCATTCAGTTAGACCGACGGCGCAGAGGCTTTAAAAAATCTGGCATTGAATTAAAAAATTCATTATTGCTTGATTTTTCCGAATGAAATATGTTTTTCGGTAATAAATATCGGTTATCGTTTGGTGATCTGGCAGGAACTAGGGAGGCCCTAAGATTGCGGAGCCCCGAGTACCCAGTGGGAAAGGGGGCCCTGCATAATATTGTGAGTGATTTCTTCTTGTGGCAGATCTATTACAATCTACCTAGATTACTGAAAATCTTTCAATTTCTTTCTTGGATATGAATTATCCGCCATACAATGATATTAATAGACGCAATGTTGAAAATGAGGGTTCATGTATTGATAATATGTTTGTAAAAATTGGATTTACGATTAAGTTCTTGTTTGTTTAATTAAAAACCTTACGGACTGGTTTACATTTTCATATTTTTTAGATACATAAATTTATTAAGTTATAAATCCTTACTTGCTTATTTTTTTTCTAGACAAATTATTTCTTAAAAAAAAAACTTGATATATTTTGTGTATTATTGAAGTAAACTTGTATGTTTTATATACACGGAAGATTAATCCAACAATTTATCATTTATTATTATCTCAAAATTCTCATTATTTAGCATATACTTAGATACTTCATAAAGTATATATATATTTAAATAATGAACTACTTAATTCAAATAAAATCAACTAATCAATAAATTCAAGTAAAATTCTCAATTACTGTTTGCCAAATGTATGGTGATTAATATAACCAGTCTAATATGATTCGTTGTAGTAAATTTATGTCGATTACGCTTAGGATCAAAAACAATAGTGTATATTGAATAACCGAACTAACTCGAGTATATAGGTTTCATGATTATCTTAAGAATTCATCTTATCTTTGAAGGATTTGCCTACGATAATAATATTCGATACTAATCCTACCACAAACCATAACTGAAGCATCTCCAAATCTTTCGACTTCCTGGACAGTAGCAGATGCGTAGCGTTCTCTTGGGTGTCTGTAAACACGTACTCGGCCATTGCAATGAGTAATACGGAACCTTGATTCATCTGTGAAGAGCATAGACTTCCATTAGAAGTTGCCATGCGACAAGTTCACGAGCAAAATTCATCCTTGCTTTTCTGTAGCGTCGTGTCAAAAAGGGCTCTAGGACGGGTCGTATTGCCCTCAAATTTGATTCCCTTAACCTATACCTAATTGTCTGGTCTGATACAGTGACCCCATGCGTCGTCCTGAGGGAAGTTAAGAGGTTTTTCGTCGTAGAAAATCAGTAAAAATCTATCTTGATTTTGAGTTGTTTTTCGTTTGCGACCTTTCCCACCGCGGCTGGTATATTGATCTGTATCCAAGTACCTGTTCCACAATCGTAGGCTTACGTTGAAGTTTCTTGAAATTTGTCGAAGGCTTACGCCTTTTTCAATTTATGTTATAGCCCGAACAACTTCCACTTCGTCGAGATACCTAATTTCCACTTAACTTAAGTAAAACTGTCAGTTGCAAACATTTTCGTCTGTATATTGATCTGAACAAGACCTTCTTAGCTCTTTGAATAAAATTTGAGATACATTATTACAATTTAGTTTTTTTTTAATTCAGCTGTTTTCTACCCTTTGGGTATAAGCCTCCCTCTTATTTTGCCAGTTGTCACGATTTTGTGCCACCAGGTACCATTTCAGTCCTGCCGCTCGTTTCAAATCGTCGCTCCATCTCATTTGCGGTCTTCCTATGCTCCTTTTGTTACTCCATGGTCTCCATCGAATTAGTTTGCCACTCTACTTATCCTGGTCTTTTGCGACGTATCCCGCCCAGTCCCATTTCTGAGCGGCGGCGGGTCGCACGACATCATGAACCTTTGTTCTTCTCCTGATCCATTCATTTGTTTTCCTATCTCTTAATGATATCTCAAGTATTCTCCTCTCAATAGCCCTCTGGTTTACTTTAAGTTTGTCAAGTATAGCTTTCGTGAAGGTCCAAGTTTGTGACCCGTAATTAGTTACTGGTAGAATACACTGGTTGTATAATTCGGTTTTGAGGTTTAGGGGTTTGTCCATATTCAAGATGTCTTTCATTTTGGCATATGCCGCCCAGGTTTGCCGTATTCTCTCATTTATTTCGAGTTCTGGGTTAGCCTTGCCTATAGTTAGTGTTTGTCCTAGGTATATGTATGCAGATATTTTCTCGATTCTGTTGTCTCCTAGGGTAATTTCTCGATCGTCATCTACGTTTGATGTCATGTACTTTGTTTTCTCAAAGTTGATTTCTAGGCCATGCGCTTCGTGGCCCTGTAGATGTCATCGATAAGTGTGGCCAGTTCTTCTCTGCTTTCGGCTATCACTACTATGTCATCGGCAAAGATTAAGTGGTTGAGTTTCTGCCCGTTGATATTAATGCCTCTGTTTTGGAGGTCGATTGTTTTTAGTGCGTCCTCCAGAACTAGTGTGAAGAGCTTGGGTGACATAGGGTCTGCTTGGCGCACTCCTCTGTCAAAATGCCACTTTGTCAGATTTTTCGTGTAGCTGAATTTGCAGAGTTGCGTTTCGGTAAATGTTGTTAATTAGACTTGCGTATCTGTGGTCTATTCTGGCGTGTTTCAGAGCTTGCTGTAGTGCCCATATTTCCACCGTGTCGAAAGACGTTAAAAAATCAATGAATGCTAGCCATAAAGGTATATTGTATTCCACAGTCTTCTCGATTAGTGTTCTCATCGTTTGCAGGTGTTCTGTAGTACTGTAGCCCTTCCTAAACCCAGCCTGCTCTTTTGGCTGATAATAGTCTAACTTTGGTGTGAGACGGTTGGTTAATATTTTCGCGAATAATTTGTATATTTGGGATGGCAGGCTGATCGGTCTATAATTTTCTAGGTTCTCGGTGTCTCCCTTTTTGTGAATGATTATCACGAGAGCGTTTGTCCAGTCCTGTAGTATGTCCTCCTTTTCCAGGCATTTTTTGTACTATGTTTCTAGTTGGTCTTCTAGTATATCACCGCCTTGTTTTAACATCTCTGTCAGTATGCCGTCTTCGCCTGCTGCTTTCTCATTTTTCGTATGTTGTAATGCTGATCTGATTTCGTGTTTTGTAATCTCAGGTATGTCTTCAGAGTTGACGTTCATGACTTTCCCTTCCTGGTCTTGTTCGGTTGTGTCGCTAGTTACTTTCGTCTCGTATAGGTCTGCGTAGAATTCTTGTACCGGTTTTATAATTTCGTGTCTTCCTTCGATTCTATGTCCTGTTTTGTCTTTGATTCTGACAATTTCTTTCTTTGTGTTTGTCGCTAGTGTTCTGAACACTTTCGTCCCTTTGTGTTGTTCCAGTACTTTCTGCGCAATTTGCACATTGTGTTTTCTGATGTCCTCCTATGCCATCTTTCTGGCGATTTTATTTGTTTCGGCGTATTCTGCTGATGATCTTTTGTTATTTGCTATAAGTTGTCGTCTTTTATTTAGCATGTTTTTTTTTTTCGCGCTTAATTTATTTTGCTTTCTAGTTTTTGTTTCTGTCTACGCTTCTGCTGCTTGGTTTTGGGTTCTAGTGATCGTTTAGTTTGTTTCGTTTGTACCATAGGTACTCAGTCTCTGCTCTTTGAATCTACATTCCAGGTATATTTGGAATTTATTTGGGTCTTGTTGGAGTTTCTCATTGTCAATCTGTTTGTGTATCGACTTTTCTCGTCACTTCCAGTATTAAATCTTATCAATACCTCGACGTTTTGTACTATTTGGATGTTTTTCGTTTTGGTTGAAAGTTCTCCCGTCTGGTCTTGCCCAGGTCCATTTGTGGTTGCTTCTCTTTTTGAAAAAGGTGTTAGCGTTATAGAGATGTTCTTCTTCCAGAAAGTCAGCCATCATTTAGCCTCTGGGATTTCTTTTACCTAGCCCGTGTTTGCCTAGGTATTTTTCCTCTGGGTCTGCTTGGCCTCCAATCTTGCAGTTGAAGTCGCCGATCACTAAAACTTGTGATGCATTCCTTCCGAGATATCCTCGTAGAATTTGCTGACGACTGACTGTCTTCGGCGGTGCTTGTGGCAGCATATGCCTGAATTATCTTTAGTGTTTCCAATTTATTTATTTGTATCGTTACGTATATCACTCTTTTGGATATAGCTTTGAGCATTTTTACGTTGTCTCTTAGTCTCTTGTGTATCAGTATGCCTACGCCTCCTAGACTGGAGTTTTCGTGTCCTTTGTAGTAGAGCTTATGCCCGGATTTGAGTTTGGTGTAGCCCTTCGCCTTAGTTTTGGTAGTTCTTGTAAATTATTACGGGTACTCCGGAAGTATAAGTTTCTGCAAGGTCGGTTCGTTGATGTCGGCAAGGTCGACCATCTTCAACTTAACTTGTTTGCAGTCACCAGTTTCTTGTGCACGGATTACTAGAGCGGTGAATTTTTATGAAATAGGTGTTGGACTGTTGGGAAACCGCTCAGCGTACACTCGACCTGCAGCACCAGTATTCACGTATTCACTGTTGGTGCGATGGACCATTTTTACTTTGCTTATTAGGATTTATTCGAAAGAATTTATTTCAAATCACAGTGCAATAAGAACTGATGAAATAGCTTCACAGATGCGAAAAAATACCATCATCACCCTACATAGTACAAAATTCACTGATAAATAGGATGGTTGCGACCGTTACATAGTGGTAATTCTTACTCACACTGAATTGAAAAATTTACTATGTTTTAAGCACAATTAATATGTAAAAGTATCATATAACTTGTTATTCAGAGTTATTTAGATTTCTATTCTTCACACGACGAGTTTCGACGGTTGAAGGTCATTTAAAATTTTTATTTTGAAAACCTTCAAACGTCGATGCTGTCGAACCATGTTTGCTTATAATATTTCCAGCATTTATTTTTTTAATTACAAACAAGGTATTTTTTCATTTACAAAGAAAACATAAATATGCGAAAAATTTCATAAACCATACAAGACAGATATTTCATAAACCATACCATATATTTGGATGACGAACTAGTTGGATTGTTAAAAATGTAGAGATTGTGGAATATAAGATATAATAATTATAAAAGATGTTCAACATTTTTCCAATATTCATAAAATTATTCTTCCAATATCGGCTAGATAGTTATAGTATTATTATTTGGATTATAAAATCTGTTAAAGATGAAGAGAAATATTGCGTACTCCCTCCGTTCCAAAGCTTAGGACCGACATTCCAAAGCTTAGGACCTGACCGACTTAGGAATTTTATTTGTTGTCCAATTTCTGTTGTCTAAGTGTCTAATTTCATAAAAAAATATGCAAAGAGATATATAACGTGTATTTGCATTACTAAACTATAACATAAAATGGAAAACATTTCAAAATCAACACTTATAAGTAGGCATCGGATTATATGCATTTGCACGTTTGCATATGCAAATTCATAAAACGCTATTTTTATAGCAATATTACATATTTTAGCACTTTTTCATGTATAGTAGTTATTTGTTAAATAAGTTATAAATTTATAAAAAAATTGTAAAATTTGTTTTGTATAACGCCGGAACGGTGGCCGCAGCCGCAGCCAGTGAAGTGCCACGCGGGCAACTCATACTCGGCAACCCGATCTACTGGCTTTCACTTGGCGAAAGCGTTTGCGGGATGCGGTAAAAACATATAATCCGATATCTACTTATAAGTAACATTTAATAAAATGGTATCTATAAACGGTCAAGTTCCTGACGTACTACTTGAGTTGCGAGTTCGGTCGTTGCCTCCTTTATGAAGTTTGGCCAATTCCATACACTTCTGCAATGTAATGAAAACATTGTCTAGTTTTTGCGGTTATTTCCTGATATGCTACACAAACTACAAACGACAAAATACATTGCGTAACAATGTTCCCTGTAAACTCAGTTTGTCCTAGCTCATCATGGAAAGCTTGTAATCGTTGCCTCCTTGAAGCATGGTCAATTTCATACACTTCCGCAATTTAATGAAAACATTGTCTAGTTTTCTGCGGTTATTTCGTCCTATGCTTTATACACGGATGAGTTCATCAATCACTCTGTGTGTCGAGGACATTAAAAATTAGGACTGTTTGGTGGTTGACGTATCATTCCAATGTTCCACCATCTTGAATACCGGCGCGAACAACTTCCTCATCATCAACACATCAATATAGTTTAGCATTATCTTGCTAGATTTTGATTGACATGGCTCTACTACAAATAGCCCTTTTTAGGGTTCCGTTGTTATCAACAAGGAACCCTTATAGTTTCGAAATGCCCGTCCGTCCGTCTGTGCGCAGTTTATCTCAGAGACTATTAGAAATATAAAGCTGTGATTTTGCATAGATATACACATTAGTCACGCCTACAAAGTGGTAAAATAAAATCTTGATTTTTTTTCCTTTTCACGTTAGTACGTCTTCTTCAAGTGAAGTGGGGACGTTTTTTTTTTCTCATCTACTCCATGTTGTGGGGTATCGTTGGATAGGTCTTTCAAAAATAATACAGGTTTTTGAAAACAATATTTGGATTAAGAGAGCCGTTTGTAAAATATTAAGCTTCAAAATGCTAATTTTTGTTAGAGTCAAGTGTATATTATTGGTTATGTTGAGCGTCAAATTCGACAACATCAATGTCAGCTGATTGTATTATTTGTTATGAAATTTTTTTGGACATATGAGTCTTAAGCCATAAGAGTAAGAATGGCAACTACGAACCCTACATAGCGCATGGCCCGACACGCATTTGGCAGTTTTTATTTCTTTTATCGCGGGTATTAATTTCTCTGTAACTTAATAAAGTCGGAACACAGCCTGAATGTATAAATATATTCAACCTTTTCGTTTTCATTTCGGTTTTACCAATTCTAAATTTATCATATAAATTAATAACCTGCTAAGTTCATGTCTCTCTTACGAAAGGTCATATTAAAAATATCTAACCCTAATCATCCACATGGGTTTCAAGTAAGTGGTTTACAAATTGCTGTTCATAAAAGCAAAGCTGTACTGATGCGAGATCAATCTCGAAACGCGTCTGCATCTATGGCTATCCATTTAAGCTATCGAACGGCATGATCTTAAAAAACAATGTTATTTTTTTGGTTTTTATTGAGTGCAACGAAGGTGGATTCAGTCCACCTTCGTGGCAGCTATAAAATAACTAACAAATTTCACATGAGTCATACCAAGCTCACCAAGTTCACCAAGCTATAAAATAACTGAAAAATTTCACATGAGATTTGTTTTTGGTAGTCCTAAAAAACTTATTAGTTTTATAGATCTCCGACAAAGTTGAATATATTTATATATTCAGGCTGTGTTCCGACTTTATTAAGTTTATATGATTATCTATAAAGTAGTATGGTTTTACCGATTCTGTTCTCTTTACCGAAACTGTTCGAATATAGACTGATCGAGTAACTTCGATGGGCGTCGTCACTAAAGTACCACGTTGATGATTTTTTCAGTTTCTTTTTTCTGTGTCTTGCACCACAAAAGGTCAAATAACCAATTTTCCATTAAAATCAGATTTTTTATAAGGATAGCACCGCGGTCGTGCAACATCGGCAAGGAACATAACTTTGGTAAATAAAAATTTAGAATTTTAGAAAATTTTAGAAAAATAAATGCAAAATAAATTTTGTTTTTACCAAAGTTATGTTTCTTACCGATGTTACACCACAGCGGTACGATCCTCATGAAATATCAGAGTTTATTGGAAAATTAGGTATTTGGCCTTTTGTGGTGCAATAACCAGCAAAATGAAATTCAAAAAATCGTCAATATGATACTTTAGTGACGAAGCCCATAGAAATTACTCGATCAGTCTATATTCGAACATCTAATTGATCGAGCAACGAGCAAGTTTTCACTTTTGTTAAGTAAAACCATTTTTCGTCCACATGAATATACTCCAACATTTCCTTAAATTCACTGGATGACTTGGACAACATACTGAGTGCATAGGTTAACCTATACTTCTTTCTCTTATCTTGAAATAAAGGTTTTAAGCTATTGGAAACTCTTTACACACATACCGAAGTGTTGATCTTGGTGATAGTTGAATTTCCCGAACTTTTTTTTCTTAGATTCCACATTTGCTACAGAAGATCCGGAATCATATGAATCATGTTTTTGCTCTATTCCAAATACGATTAATGCTTTTTGTGGAAACGCACTGATGCGCTCAAAGGCACCATATTCGAGTTTACCATTTTGAAAGCACTTGAGCAAAGATTCTAGAACTCCTTGCCATTGGCCGCTATTAAAATTTGCCTTTTTTCAATTCTAAGGTAGTTTTTACCATAACAACAGTAATATTTAACCTGAAATAAATTGTCGGCAGGTAAAAAAACAAAGTTACAATTGTTACAAAATTTTATCTGTTCACTTCATGCGGATATTATATTCACATTTGCTATGCTTAATTTAAATAATTAACTACTGATACATTTAAATTAATTATTTCAATAATCCATTAAAAACACATAAATCGGACACTTATTTTCTAATATAATTTTTTTAAGGGCGAAATGTAAAATATAAATATATTCAATCTGTTCGTAGCTCTATAATATTAAGTCTTATTAAGACTACAAAAAAAATTCCATGTTGAAACAACTACTTCCCTGGCTAATGCCATGCAGTATATTGAACTATACAACAGGTATTTGCATGTCATTACCAGACCTCAGTACATTTTCATGTCACTAAACGAGTACTACATTGTAGATACGAGGTTGAATATATTTATATATTTAGGCTACATTTCGCCCTTAATAGGTTTATATGATTGTATCTATAATTAGTTTGGTTTCGCCAAAATTAAAAAATCGTTTAAATCAAAAACCTGCAACTAAGTTCATGCCTTTATACACAAACGTTAAATTAAAACGTCGCTAGTCATGCACGAGGTGTGCAAGTAAGTGTATTCTAATTGATAGTTCAAAACAGCAAAGCTGCGCGGATGAGAGATAGATCTCGAAACGTGCCTGTAGATGATTATTCACTTAAGGTAAACAGAAAGAAAATTATCTTAAAAACCATAATATTTATCTGGTACTCATTTAGTGACATAAAATATACTGGGGGCTGGTAATAACATGCAAATACCTGTTTTATAATTCAATATCTGGCATGTTATTAGTCTGTGAAGTAGTTGTTTTAACATCGTATTTGTTTTGTAGTCTTCATAAGACTTAATAACGTGAGTCCCAAAACTCTTGGAATCCACTCTTGCCATGAATTTGAAGAAGCAGGTCATTTCTTAATTCACACAAATAAAATTGAACAAATGATCAACTGTCATTTTTAAGTGGTTGTTAGTAATTAATATAAATTTCTACCGGGCTTACTTAATTTTTTATAATTTTTTATAATTTATTTAATTTAAATTTTTTACAAAAAAGTAGAAAACTTTTATTGTCGAAAGTTATTTTCGTAATGGTAGACGCCTGGAAAATGGTGAATGGAAATACTGTATCGACCCGTGCATTGAAGAATTTAGGCAACGTTTTCCTATGGCTGTATTTAATAGGAATCAGTTTAGAAGGCAGGTATTACGATCAGTTGATTGCTTTCGTACTATTAACGAAGTACTGGTAACATTAACAACAAATCATGAAGTGGAAAGCCTCGTATTAATAATGGGAATATTGTAAACAACATCAGAAATGCACTCCAAGACGAACCTACCACTTCAAATAGGAGAGTAGCTCAACAGTTGAATTTAAGTCGTACTACAACCCACAGGATTATTCGTCGAGATCTTTACATGAAACCATATAAGTTGAAAATGTACCAAGAACTTTTACCATTCGATTATAATAAAAGACTGGCCTACTGTCGGTGGTTCAATGGAAATATGAACGACGAAGTGTTAAATTTAACATGTTTGACTAATTAAGCCTGGTTTCATCTAAACGGATATATTAATTCCCAAAACATGCGCATGTGGAGTGTTGACAACCCACATTTTTTAGAGAGACCTTACTGCATCCAATCAAAGTTGGTGTGTGTTTAGCAATGTCAAGACGCAGAATTATCGGTCCACTATTTTTCGATGGTAATTTAAACGCTGTCACTTATAGAGCCACTATTTTGCAACAATTTATTAACGAACTTCATGATGATGAACTCCAAAATGGCTTCTTCCAACAAGATTCTGTTAGACCGCATATGGCCCGTTAAATTATATTCATGAATTCTTCGACGACAGGCTAATAAGCAAAGACCGATTTCCACCACGTTCTTGTGATCTAACTCCTCTGGACTTTTTTCTTTTTCCATATTTAAAAAATTCAGTATTCAGCAGTCCAGTACATACAGTAGCAGATCTGCGAAACAATGTAATAAGAAAATGTGAAGAGACAGCACCGTATTACAAAATGTGTTCGATAACATAAAACGGCGAATTAATTTGTGTATTCGTGAAAATGGACAACACTTTCAACATTTGTTGTAATGTTTGTTCTTGTTTATTAATTTTATAATTCACAACACTATAAAATAAATCAGTGTTAAATTTATGAGAAGGCGTTTTATTTATAACTAATGAAATTGTTGAACTTAACACTAAAAACAATGCGACATAACCTCAAGACCACTCCAAATAATTCATGGTTATGAATTTTCATTAACAACAACTGACAGCTACTTAAAAATGACAATAGATAATTTGTTTAATTTTATGTGTGTGGATTAAGAAATGATCTGCTTCATACTCCTGCTATTCCAAGAGTTTTGGCAGTTCCAAGATGTTCAGGCTACATTTCGCCCTTAAAAAGTTTATATGATTGTCTATTGATTCTACTTTTGTCTACTTGACTCTACTGATTATAATTAGAATGGTTTCACCAATATTAATATAGTTTTAGATATTTAATAACATTTTTTATGTTTAAATGACATATTCATCCTTCGCTAAATTTTATTTTGTATAATTGCAATTCTTTGATAACTAAACTTGTTCATGTTTCGTCAGTTTTATCCGTTGTTAAAATAAATTTAATAAACAGATATTCTTACTATTTATTCAAGTTGGTTATAACAACCACTGAAATAACAAATTAAAGCATTCAACAAGCAAATACATATATTAATTTGCGCGTATTTTTATACAAATATCTACGGCAGGGGTAGCCAGCCCCACGCCCGAAAGCGATTTATTATTCGCCCACCACACGATTCACGATAAATTAAAATATTTTTTCCACACATGTTGAAAATATTTCAAGAAAATTATTTCGATTCTCGCACATATGTTGATTACCTAACAAAATTAAATAATGAGTATAATCAAAGATTTCATCCATTTGACTTTTCTTTTAAATGGGGAGGGAAAACGCTGAACGCTTGAAAAGTTATTTATGGAAAAGGAATTTTGGAAATCACGTAAATATCCAAAATTAGTAAATTGTGGACTGAAGCTATTTTTTTTTTATTGACTTCCTTATGTCAAGCCACATTTTCTTCAACGCAATTTATCAAAAATAAGTTTAGATCACGTCGTACAGATGAAAATTTGAATGGCAGTTTTAGAGTAGTAGTTTCAAATTGCCGTCCCGATTTTGAAAAATTATGCCAGGAAATACAGCATGTAAAATGTCGTTCAGTACAATTTTATTGAACGACATTTTTTACATATCGTCGGTCTAATTTTATAGTCAATTTTAGTTATTTTTACAAGGGAGTCAAACAATTATTTAAATTTAGAAGAAGCACTAGTTTGTCCATTTTAAAAATGAATACTTTACTTATTATTCTTGTTAACTGATTTACAAGGTTTTGAAACTAAAAAGTAGCCAAAAATTTTAGAGAAATGACAAAGCTGACATTTTAGAGAAATACTGTGTAATTTTTCTTTCGAAAAGAAGTATATTTCTTTCGAGTATAAAATTCAAGGTAAAAAATAAGCATGTATCAAAATAATTAAGTAATTATATTATTACCAAATTTCTGCAAACAATGGATAAATAAGCAGGTATTAAAATAACTAAGTAGGTATTCTATCATTAACATATAAACAAGGCACAAAATAAGGTAGAAAATAAGCATATTACTTAAATAAAGCATACAACTAACATACAAACGTATTGTTTACGAAACAGATAAAAAACTACGATTTTTTGTGTAGCAATGTTTCATAGTACAGATCTTTTTCAATTACACTTTTTAAACTTTGTAAATTATCAAATTTTTTTTCTACTTTTAAAGGCTCTTTATAGAGATTGGGGTAACATTTATGTGGCCATGACCATTATTTCTGCTTCTGGGTAGTTCTGTCCATTCATCGCCATAATTAAGCGACCGAATATCTGTGACCTTAGGGTCACCCTTTTTAAAATCCGATCGTATAGAATTATAAAACGAGGAGCAAGAATATTTTTTAAAGATGTCGAAATTAAGATAAGTTATATGATATGGCCTAGGTTTTTGTGTAGTAGATTTACGAACTGAAACATTCCCAGCTGGAGTGTAAATATCCGTATTACGAAGTTTTCTTTCAATAACAGAATGCATAGAGTAAGGTATGTCCTTTACCCAAATATTTCTGCATCATTGTAATATGTTTTTGTCGTACTACCCAGAAGGAGCATGTTACTTATGGTGCTGTTTCGATTTTGGTACTTTGGAACCTTCTTCAGTTTCAAGTCACAAATAAAATTGTATAATATAGAAGCAAACTCGTTTGCTGTTAGGGCCACTTTGGTCTTCATGCCATTAAAAACAGTGACCATCTATTAAAACCTCGATCTCGTCTTAGAGAGATCTATTAAAAACTCGTATCTCAACTGTGTCAAGATGTCTAATTAAAACCTCATATGTCATCACTGGTCAATGGCGGATCGTCTATAACAGAAAACTATAGACAAATAATTTTCAAACAATTTTTGCTAAAGTCTTGGCCAGAAAAAAAGTTTAGTAGATTTAGCTTTTTAGTAGATTATATGGAATCTAAGTTTTTTAAATTGAAAATTTTAAATTTATGCACCACGAGTTTGCTTTTATAATACATTGCTGATGCATTAATTAATGGTGCCATAAGCACACTTTGTAGGTCCATAGAGAAAACCCATTTCTTATCATTTTGATCGCTGGTCTTTTCATTTCTTGCAGCAGTCTTTCTTAAAATAAGTTCATTATAGATCGCTTCATTATTTTTTTTGCTTTGAAACCTAGACAGACGTCACACTGTGACGGTCCGAATAAACTATAATTCATGTCTGATAATGCAGGACTAAATGAAGCTGTAGATAAGGCGGTTAGATTTATTTTAATACATTCGTCTTTGTAAAACCGGTACAACTCTTTGATTTCCAAGTAGGTTCTAAATATTTTTTGTTGGATGTGGATCGGCAGTAATGGTACTTTAAATTGGAAGACCATTTAAAAATTGTTTTAGAAACTCTGTGTCGATTTCCCTCGTATGGTTCCTTTTTGGAGTGTTCTTTTAAGATGTTTCTCGCTAATAGGTTATATGTCAACATACTCGCTTCTAAGGGAATTTTCTTTCTCATTATTTTCTGCATCAAATGCCTCCTCTTCACTTTAATGACTGAATTATGATAACGATTGTTTTAAGTCCAGTTTAGCACCGACCATTCTCTTATACAAAAGGTATGTAAGAACTGCTTTTTGCAAACCCTAACTCTCCTAGCGTCAGGTGTTTTTACAAAAAATACAAAGAACTTACTTTCCTGTGGAAAACATTGGAATCTGTTTTTCTGTGCTTAACTGGCTCTAAATCTACTAAACTTCTAAGATACTCTCTTTTTTTTCTGGCCAAGACTTCTGGCCAAGACTTTCTGGCCAAGACCAAAATTGTTTAAAAATTATTTGTCTATTGTTTTCTGTTAGAGTTGGTCATCTGCCATTGACCAGTGATGACATATGAGGTTTTAATTAGACATATTGACACAGTTGAGATACGAGGTTCTAATAGATCTCAATCGATGACGCCAATAGTATTAAAGACTTACGAGCTTTTAGGTAAGTGTAGGTAATAAAATCCTAAAGCACTATAGACATGGGTGGGCAAATCTTTTGGCTGTCGGGCCACATTGCATATGAAAATTTGACCGTGGGCCGCATTGAATATTTTTCTATTTAGTTCAAATCAAATCTAAATTAATTTATATCACTATATTAGCACCAATACAAAGTAGGTCTAAAGGAAATGTGTCACCATAAAAATCAAAACCAAACGTATATAATTCAAAGCACAAAATGATTAATGTAGTTTCTATATGAAATAACTAAAATAATTAGGTATAATCTAAAAGACATAATTTAACTACCAAGACATTCAAAAACTCATCTTGCTAGTGTCGAAATTTTCTTGCAGCTTGTACGGTTCCAGATTAGTTAGGAAATTGTATAATTCCGTTTTAAATACATTTTTGCTGGTATTTTCTTTTAATTCTTTGGGCAATCCATTGTATAGTTTTAGATTTATGTATGTAGGATTCCTTTCCGTTAAGGCGAGTTTATGATGAGGGTATGTATATGTTTCGTTTTTGTTTCTGGTCCCTTTATCATAACATTTTAGGTACTCTTTAAACAGGTTTCTATATTTAACTAGGAAAATATTTTTATATATACATAAATGTTCCTGTTCCTGTTAAAATTTTAAGCTCTGCAATACTTACCCCTACATGAATCTTTAAAATTTAATTTAGATGATATGCGAAGAGCTTGCTTCTGTAGTTTAAATATTTATTGCCAATGTGTTCTTCCTACAAGTTTTTTTACTACAATGTGGTATTATCTTCCCCAAAAGATAATACCATAACGCATATAGCTGTGAAAATTAGCAAAATATACGATCTTAAGAGCCTCTGTATCTAAATAACCTTTGAGTATTCCAAAGCCATATAATCCTCGGCTCAGTTTAGACGATAATTTTGTTATATGAGGTGTTCAGTCAAGGGTACCATTAATATAAATTCCTAACATTTTTTATATCTGATTGAATTGGTATATTTTCGTTGCCCATAATTAAGTTTTCAGTGTAATTGATTGTGCTGCGTTTTGTTTTGAAGTTTGAATTATAAGTTTATTTCTTATAAACGAAGACTGTAGACAATTCATGATTCAGCAGAAAGATCAGCAGAAGTAACAGTGGCCACGGATTCCTCAATAATATGAAACAAATTTAGATTATTTTCTGGTTCCGACAGCAAATTTCTTGTATCTAATTTAACTTTTGAAAAAACTTTTTGCAGATTTTTGCAGATGATTACCTGTTAGTCGTTAAAGAAAACGTAGAGGAAATTATTCTTAAACAAGTTTAGACAAAAATAATGTTTATAAAATGTTATAAAGAAGGTAAAAAAAACAATTGCAGAATCAGTAGAAATAGCAGGTATTAATAAAAACTTCGTTAAATCACGTTATAAGAAGGATGGATATGAGATGGTTAGACGAAATCGTGGTGGAAAAAGGAATAGTAAATTTTCTGATGCGATTTTAAATTATGTAGAGCAAATTATTGAAGAAAATCCATCGATTACTTTAAAAACATATGAAATTGAAAATATTTGAAAATAAAATCGTCAACTTGCCCACAGCATCTGTATTTAATGCATTAACACTTATGTCAATACCCGGGTACCCTTTTGCATGTTCTTACTTACATATCTTTTTTATTTAACGAAAAATCATCAAATTCTTTCAGATCCTAGTTATTTGAGTCTATTGACATCGATTCCTATACATAAATAATAAAATATGCCAAAAAATATATAAACTTTTTGAACCTAAAGTCAAATACCCCGTTGTTCAATACCCGGGGTACCCGGGTACCCATATATAAATAAATAATTAAACTTACTTCTAGGGATAAAAAATATTACTTAATATATAAATAAACGTATTTATTTACCTTTTAATTAATTTTATTATAAAAATTATTATAAATTATACATAAAATATTTTTATATTCAATTTATTATTAGCAACATGCGTCACATTTTACAATTGCTTTTGAATGTTCATCGCAAACTGGTTTGTTACATTCTTTACACGATTTTCGCGTTGTTTCTCCGTTTTTTATAAACATTCTGGTAACAAATATGAGATGATCCTACAACAATTTTTCGTCTAGTGAAATCTGTCTGTTCAGTAAACCCGCCTGGCTTACTTGATGTTGTTGCTCTGCTTGTAGGATCTATTGGCTTTCCATATATGCTTTCTATGGCAATCCTAGTGGTGAAATTACATAATTCTTCACTTAATTTTCGTACAAAATACGTTATTTAGATGATAAATAATAGAGCTGGCAAGACTGACGATATCCAAAATATTTAAAAAAAATGCCAGAGGCCATCGGTTAGTCCGTCTGTGGATTGTGAACGACCCAACATCTTATCT
Source organism: Phosphuga atrata (assembly GCA_944588485.1). Taxonomy (NCBI): domain Eukaryota; kingdom Metazoa; phylum Arthropoda; class Insecta; order Coleoptera; family Silphidae; genus Phosphuga; species Phosphuga atrata. The sequence goes on along the minus strand of OX155903.1, from coordinate 12,832,336 downwards.
ATTATATTCACACCAATTTTTGTTTTATTATAATACTGAACAATTTCTGGATTCTTTTTTTGTCTTCGCTGCAAATCTGAGTGCATCGTAGATAGAAGTATAACAACTTTCTTTTTTTTAGGAACATAAGAGCATAGAGTAACTTTTTTATGAAACTCAAATAGCGAAGAGAATTCTTCACGATCTTTAGATGCTAGCATGTCTACTAGAATGTATTTTTTATTTTTTTTTCAATGTTTCTACAATTGTTAGGTTCCATACAATAAATGCTTTGCTAAAGGTAAAGTAGTAAAAAAAATATCCATTGTAATATTTCTTCCGGATCCTTTATATTTTGCAGCTAAATCTTTTACTCTCTTCCACTCTTTCGCCTTGATTTATTTCACGGCCAGTTGTTATTTTGCCAGTGTACATTTAACCTTTCAATGGATATGAATTTTTGGCGTCGCATATCCACCATATTTTGATCCCATACTTTGCCAACCCGGTGGTTTCATTTATAGAAATAGGGTTTTTCGGGTAGTGGAATACTCAATGGGCAATTCCGAGTTGTAATGTGAATGTCTCCGGGTATTAAAATTATTTTATTGAATGAAAAACCCATGCGGGTACACGGGTACCCGGGTATTGAACAACGTAGTAATGACTGGGTATTGACATAAGTGTTAAAAGCTTTAAAAATAACAATGGAAGCTTTTGCAAATAGTCTTAACCGTTTAAACTCAACAAATCAACAACGCAAAAATTATTAAATTTTTGTTTTACAAAATGCTCCACAAACACGGGAGAATATAATTTTCATTGATGAATACGGTTTCAATTACCATCTCCGGCGAAATAAAGCTCGATCAAAGATAAATACTCCAGCCCATGTAATAGTTCCAACAGTAAGAGGCAGAAATGTTTCACTCATTGCAGCCATGAATTTACATGGTATTATTTATTTTGAAATAATTTCTAATTCATCAGTAAATTCAATCATTTTTATTACATTTCTTGATGGCTGGTTGTGGACAACGCCAAAATCCATAAAACTCAGGAAGTTCGTGATAAAATAAATGGAACAAGCCATAGACTATTTTTTCTTTCAGCATATTCACCCATGTCAAATCTCATAGACAAAGTTTTTTCGAAAGTTAAATTAGCTACAAGAAATTTGCTGGCGGAACCAGAAAATAATCTAAATTTGGTTAATATTATTGAGGAATCCGTGGCCTCTGTTACTTCTGCTGATATATTATGTAGATATGTTGATGAAATTATCATTGGCTGAGGCAGGACGACTGTTACATTAACGTTATTTTTATAATTTTTCAGAATTGCTTTCATTATAATTTTTGATAATTAATTTGTTTTTTCTATATTAATTAATATTTAACTAAATTTAATAAAAGTTTAATTTAAATTTAAAAAGGTTTAATTTGAAGTTGAAAACATATATATATATATATATATATATATATATATATATATATATATATATATATATATTATAAAAAACAGTGGCCCAAGTATGCTACCTTGAGGAATTTCCATATTGGTAATTGTATATTTTGTTAATTGTATATGAGAGTGTTCTTTGGTGGCCTTCTACTTTTGTTGACTGTTTTCTATTTACAAGTAAGGATTTAATCCAGTCAACTGCAAGTCCTGGAATGCCATATTTGCACAACTTTGAATATAAGATATTTTGATCGAATAAGCCATATGCTTTTGTTAGCTCTAAAAGTATTGCGCATGTTATATTGTGCAACTCCAGATTTATTATTATGTGACTTACGAAATCAAAACAGGCGGTAGTTATTTGTAGTTAAAACATTGCATCTAGACTTGCCTAGATACAACATTTTTGTTGGGTTTTCTCAAAGAAACGGCTAATATATATTGTTTGTAGAATTAAATATTTTTAGAGAAAACCCGTAAATGTATAGTGTCTATGAAATAGTGGCAGTTAGATGATAAAGTACACATCAGGCCTGGTAAATATAACAAGCATGTCGTGGGAGGACTTTCGGGTTTTTTATTGCTTTGTTTATATTAGAATAGGAATTAAGATCATTCATTGTGGGTACTATGTATCAATAAATTTGTAATTGTTTTCACATTGACGTAATATTCTAGCACGACTCGATCACAAAACCAACTTAAAGTTTTTATTGTAAATGTATACAACAAATACAACTACAACAATTGGCCATCGATGTAGATTAGATTAGATTAGATTAGATTCCCGACTTCCTCTAAGGGTTTGGCGCACGTCAACCTTAAGGCTTATTGTGCTGTCGGTTGATATCAAACTTGCAGTCCGACGTCTGTGTCACTGACTAGTTTCCTTAGTTTTCCTACAAGTTTGGGTTCCCATGTGGTTTGTTGGTTCCAGTCGAGCTGGTGTCGCATTCGTTCTAGGGCAGGGCATTCGAAGAGTACGTGGTTTGCTGTTTCATCTTCCTCTCCGCAGAGTCTACATAAAGGTTCGTCTCGGTAGATTTTTACTTTATGCATGAATTCTCTAAATCCGCCAGTGCCTGTTAGTAAACTAACTATCTGCTTCGTGTGAGCTTTGTTTAGTTTTAACAGGTCCTTTGCTATATTGGGATTAGGTGAGTCTATTAGCTTCCTGCAATGGGTTGCTTTATCATAGGAGTTCCATCTGAGTTTGTGTTTATTTTTCATTCAATCATTGATGGATGCTCTGGCGCAGGCTTTTTCTATACCTATGCTCGGTTCGGGACCAACTAGTTTCTTGCGGGCACCTTGTTTTGCTAGGTCGTCTGCATGTTCGTTTCCCTCTATACCACTATGCCCGCGAACCCAGATGATTTTTACTGTGTTCTGTTGGCCTAGTGTATGTAGTATTTCTTTGCATTCTTTTATGATTCTTGATTTTGTACTGCAGGCCTCTAGTGCTTTTAGCGCTGCTTGACTATCAGATATAAAATAAATGTTTCTGTTCCGATATTTTTGTCTGTGGCATTCAGTAGCACCCAATAGTAATGCGTGTACTTCTGCTTGGAATATCGTGCAGTGTTCGCCTAGGCTGGCTGATTCTCTAATTTTGGGATTTTTGCTGTACAGGCCCGATCCGGCCCTTCCTTCAAACATTGAACCATCCGTGTAAAAGATTATGTTCTTGTTCGTAGGGGTGGGAAGCTGGTCCGGTTTCCAGCTTGGATCTATGTGTACGGTGAATGATTTTTCGAAATGGAATGACTTGTTGGTACTGTCGGTTCTCATTTCCATCAACGGTATTCTGACTGCCGTCATGATTTTCGTATGCCCGATCCTACTGGCTGCGATCCATTGACCCGCGCATTGTAGTCGGTATGCCGCCATTCTTGCTTCTCCTTTTAGAAAGATGTCTAATGGCGGTGTATCTAGTATCACGTCTAATGCTAATCCAGAGGTAGTTCTAAAGGCTCCTGTGGTGCATAGATTCGCTAGATGTTGTATCCTGCTTAATTTTGCAACAGCAGTTGATTGTTGTAGTTTAGGCCACCAGGTTACTATGCTGTAGGTTAGTATTGGTCGAACTATAGTTTTGTATAGCCAGTGAGTCAGTTCCGGTTTGAGACCCCATGTGCTACCTATGGCTCGTTTACTTATCATCAGCGTTTGTTTGCATCTGGAGATTGTCTTGTTCATGTGGGGATTCCATGTTAGTTTGGAATCTAGTGTAAGTCCTAGGTATTTGACTTAGTTGCTCCATTGAACAGGTTTCCCAAATATTGAGATATTGGTTTGGTTTGTGATTTTCTTCCTATTTGTGAAAGGGATCAGGGTGGCTTTCGCAGGGTTGATTCTTAGGTCTCCTGTCGAACACCAGGTCTCTGTAATATTCAAGGCTGCCTTCATGATTTCTTCAACCGTTCTTTGGTGTTTACCTTGAATCAGTATGACGATATCATCGGCATATCCTTGAGTGAAGAACCCTCTTTTGTTAAGGGTGATTAGTAGCTCGTCGACTGTTAGGCACCACAAAAGTGGTGACAGTACGCCGCCTTGGGGGCAACCTCTTGTTGTTGACATGGTTATCTTTTCTTCCAGTAGTTTAACTTTTGCAGTTCTGCTGTTAAGCATCGACATGGTCCATCTGGTCGTAGTGTTATCTACGTGGTGATTGACCATTGCGTTTTCTATTGAGATGTAAGATGTGTTATCGAAGGCTCCTTCTATATCTAAGAAAGCACCTAGGGCAACTTCTTTGTTCTCCAAAGTTTTCTCAATTTTACTTACTAACTGGTGTAACGCTGTTTCGCATGACTTTCCTGTTTGGTAAGCGTGTTGGTACGTGTGAAGCGGAGATCTAATCAGCGCTTCTTCTCTCCAATGTCTGTCTATCAGTCTTTCTAAGGTTTTTAGAAAGAATGATGTCAGGCTGATTGGTCTATAGGATTTAGCTTCGGCATAGCTAGATTTGCCTGGTTTTGGGATAAATACCACTCTTGTCTCTCTCCAGGTTAATGGAACATGTCCTAGTGCTAGACTTGCTCTAAATAGGTCCTTAAGAGGGTGGAGTATGATATTCATGCCTTTCTGAAGCATTATTGGATATATGCTATCTGTTCCAGGAGATTTGTAGGGGCTGAAGAGTTTGATTGCCCATTTAATTCTCTCTGTTGTGATAATTCTTTTTGCCACATTCCAGTCCTCTCTGGTTGCCGTATGGCTTGAGTGGAAAGGAGTGTGGTTTTCAGCAGCCCCTGGAAAATGCGTGCCTACAAGATGTAGCAGTGTTTCACGTTCATTTGCTGTGAAGTTCCCGTCTGCTTTTTTGAGGGTGGCGGCGGGATTCGAAGCTTGCTTTGAGAAAATTTTATGGAGCCTCGCTGTGGAATGCGTCGTCTCTATCTCTTGGCAATATTTTTTCCAAGCTTCTGTTTTGGCAGTCTTGATTTTGTTACTATAGTCTGTGAGGGCTCTATGATAGCTGTCCCAGCCTTTGGTTCTTCTAGATCTGTTGAAAAGGCTTCTGACTTCTCGCCTGGTCTTTTCGAGATCCTTGTTCCACCATTGTGGTTGTTTTTTACCTCTTTGCTCACTTGGCTTTGATTGAGGACAGCAGCTTTTATAAGAGTCAACCACTGCCTCTTTTACCTTGTGGGCATTTGTATCTAGATCTTTTACCTGAGAAGATTTGAATCGAACATGCTCTATCTTTTTATGTAGTTCTTGTTCGTATTTAGCCCAGTCCGTCTTTCTCGGGTTGTAATAGGGTTCAGGTATTACTTCCTTTTGAGACAGTTCAAAGCTAATGTATTTATGGTCGGAAAGCGATGGTTCGTTCAGGACTTGCCATCGTTTGACTGACCGCGATATTGCCATTGTCGTGGCAGTTATATCAATTACCTCTTTTCTTATAGCGTTTTCAAAGGTGGGAGAGTTACCTTCGTTAACAACTATTAGATTGTTAGTAATAATGTATTCAAAAAGAGACTCACCTCTTGGATTGCAGTTGGTGCTTCCCCATGTGGTGTGGTGGGAGTTCGCATCGCAGCAGAGGATCAGCTCTAGATTTTCCTGTTGAGCGGAACTTACTAGGTCTGCCGTTTCTTTGCTGGGCGGAAGATCAGTGGAGTCGTAGGGTAGGTAGACTGAGCTAAGAATTGCTCTGTTCTCTCTTTCCCTCGTGCTCCATTGTATTTTTACGGTTGTAATATCTCTAGAACAGAATTCCATTAGAGGAAGAAATTTCAAATTTTTCCTCACTAGAATGCAAGTTCTGGGATTCTGATCATTATATATCAGCTTACCTTTAGCATCGCCTAAGCCACAGATTCGCCCCTTGACAATATAGGGCTCTTGGATCATTGCTAAATCGATGTCATCAGCTAGCAGCTTTCTGCAGAGGGCTGCAGTGGCCGCTTTGCTGTGATGTAGGTTAATTTGAACTACTTGAAGGTTCGTCTTTACTAAGCCTGGAGTAAACGTCACCTTGTTGAGCCCGATGTGCGCTACGCAGCCAATCTCTTGAAGAGCTTTCTTTGCTTCTTCATCGATCATGGCTGCGAACGTTCTACCTCCCCCTTCGTTGCTTTTGACGTGGAGGATGTGCCAGTTCTCGGTTCTTAGGTCGACCTTTCTTTTGTTCTGCTTTTGCAGGAACTTTAGGATCGCCTCCGGCTTTTGTTTGTCGTACCACTGGGGTACGTTGAACACCACTCGTGCTGAGTTGACTACCTTACTCCTCCTCTCTTTCACTACTAGTTTTGCGTCTTCCCACGGGAGCAGCTTAGGAACGTGTTCTGTCAGCCAAAGCTGGGTGAACTCGTCCTTGCACGCTACCACATAGGTTCCAGCTTCATAGTAGTGACTAGTAAAGTGGGGCAAGTTCTCGCTGTCTATATTAAATATAGTTTCTATGAGAGAATCTCTGACTAGGTCGCCTTGCTCTTTGGTCAGTTTTCCTACAGGGTAGTCAGGTAGGTAAATGGCCATTTTGACAGTGGCCGCAGCCTCTGCGAAATCGAGGTTTCTGGAGGTACTTGCCACTGCCTTCGATGACCTATCTGCCGTTCTTTGACGCTTGTTTTCAGTCGCCGAAGAAGGAGTAGCATCTGAGCGCTGTCTCTTCTTAGGTTGGCTTTGATGTGGGCCTACTGAGACTGTGGTTTTCTTAACCTGTTCAGAGTCGGCATGCTTTTTGGCTAAGTGCTTCTTTCTCTTGAAGTTTGGGTCATATTTGACTCCTTTAGCCTCGCAGAGCTTTTTGTTGTGCTCTCTGCGTTCTTTCGCATTCAGCTTTACTCTCTTCAGGGACATGTTGCCGATCTTCGTCGTCATGTCCTCTTCGGAGTATTTGCTGCTTCCTTGGCTTTCCTTGGCAGTAGACTGTCCTTGACTTGAAGTCTGGACTGTCAGCTGCTCGGACGTGCCAGGTGCTGGTTTTAGGGTCTCGGCTGTCTTCGTCTGAGCGTCATTGGTCGGTTGAGGGGAAGACTCCGTCATGGCAGTGTCTTCACCCTGTGATTTTGTTTTTGTTTTAGATTCCATACGATATTGGTTTTCTGTAAACAATAAAAGGGTTTGGCTAATTACTGCTGGAGGTCGCCTGGTATCCAGTAGGCTCCGTTATGACGCATTATTAGCCCCTGCGCCTACACCTGCTGGTGCACTGATAAGCACGGGTCGCTTAACACCTTCGTTTTGGGGACAGGTAGAAGTTGGAATAGATAGGATAGATTTTTGCTCTCTGACTCTCAATATCAAAGTATTGATAGCTTCGAGAGCTTGAAGGACCAAGAGTTAGCCAAGGTAAGCTGATAGTTCAAAGAGTGAAAGTGATTCTATTGAAGGGAGACTGTTCACTGCTAAAGGATGTGAAGAGTCCCAGAGCGATTAGCAATTGACCTTCGTCTCGCATCCCCTTGGCGCCCATCCATTGATTTTCAACGGATGGACACCCCGGGGAGTCTCATTGACTGTTGGTCAACTGGGCCCCCACACCACGTCAAGGTTCACTCCCGCGTAGGGGGGCCATCGATGTAAATATATATTCTCTTAATTAAAGTAGTTAAAGTAGTTATAAAATGCTTTGCGGGCCGCATAAAATGTCGATGGGGCCACATGTGGCCCACGGGCCACAATTTGCCTAGGTCTACACTATAGCCTAAAATCTCAATTCAATAAAATTTTGACTTACGAGGTTTTTTTTACTCTGTTTACGTGCACTAAGCAGCGAACGAAGCTATAGGACCACAAGAAAGGTATTTTAAAAATAAACAGTGTTAAAAAGAAAGATCAGAAAAATCTCAAAGAAAAATCTTCAAAAGAAAACTCTTTCAAAGAAGAAAGAAAAGAAATAGAAAGATCAGTAGGAATTAAAAAGAAAACTTATCAAGCTTGGCTACAATCTAAAAAAATATAAGATAGAACGATCTACGCACACTGGAATAGAGAAGTTAAAAGCTTAGAACCAAAAAAAAGAGATTTGGGAAAGAAGATGCGAGGAGATAGAGAGGTGCATGGGAGGAACAAATGTTTCGGAAGCGCCGAAGGCAATCAAATATAGTAGAAAAGAAGGGCGAGTAAATAAAACGAATAATAGAACTAATAAGTATGGAGGACGGGAAAATATTACAAAGAACTGCCAACAGAAAAGAGTTCCACATTGATAACCTGGATACAGAGACAACCACAAATGAAGAAGTAAATGCGATAGAAGATAGAAGAAATAAAGGAAGCCCTAAAATAATAAAAAATAAAAAGGCTGCAAGGCCAGGAAATATCCTAATTGAAGTAGTTAAAAATGAACCAGAATTATTACTAGAGCTGATAGCCAAGATCTTCAAAATATCTAATAGAAGGTGATAACATTTCAGAAAATTGGAATATTCCTCATATAAACTCAATATATAAGAAGGGGACAAAAGACATAGAAGTAACTATAGAGGGATCAGGGTAGGTAACTAGTGCGCTTGGGAGGTTGTACGACTGGATACTAAAAAAAAAAGAATTGGATCTAGCTTCAAAGAAGTAGAGGAGCAAAGTGGCTTCCGAGCCAGGAGATGCATTGACAATATATTTATAATACAACAATATTATATAACAAATTATAGAAACGCGTAAAGATCGAAATCTACCCACACACCTATTATTTGTCGACATGGAGGAAGCTTTCCATACGGTACCCTGGAAAAAGATTTTTGAAACATTGACGACGATTGGGGATAAATAGTGTATACTGTCGGGCAATCAGAAATATACATATTGAGTCTAAAAGTGCAGTCAAGATAGGAAATGTTTCTTCGCGGCCTTTTCGTACAACGAAAGGATTAAGACAAGGCTGCAGCCTGTCTCCAAAATTATTTAAAATATACATACAAGAATTACTAACAAACTGGAGAAGAAAAACCTCAGCAATGGGAATAAGAACAGGTGAACATTGTTTGACAAGCCTGCTATTTACTGACGACCAAGTGATAATAGCAAGTGAGGAAAGAGATATAGATTACATGTTAAAAAAATTGATAGAAGAGTATTCGGAATGGGGGTTAAACATAAATATGTGACAACAGAATATCTACGTGTCGGGGAAGAAGGAGAAGACCCAGAACTGGAGTTAAGAAAGATTAAAAAATGTAGGGCATACAAATATTTAGGAACTATCATCTCAGAAGAAGGAACAGACAAGAAGGATATTGAAAATAGACTTGGCCAAGGGAAAAAGGCTTTCTGCTTGTTAAATTTAATGCTGTGATCAAATGAAATGAAACTAAAAACAAAAATGAGAGTATACAAATCTATCGTAGAACCAATAACAACTTATGGTTCAGAATGTTGGCAAATTTCACAAAGGAATAGAATAAGTATAGAAGTAGTAGAAATGGACTTTCTACGAAAAGCATATCAAACGTAAAAACTAGAACGTGTAAGGAATGAACATATAAGAAGATAGACGAGGAGAGTCTATTGCACTACAGATGGCATAGAAACACGGCAATTAAAGTGGTATGGACAGATGCAAAGGATGACGGGAGAAAGATGGCCCAAAATAGCATTCCAATATGTACCAAGGTCAAGAACAACAAGAGGCTGACCAGCAGTAAAATGGATATATTATGGAAATCATGAAAGATAGAAGTGGACTGGAGAGATAAGGAGAGGCGGAAAAAGAAGTCGCATCCGGCACTTCTTGGCTTCTTGGCTACAGCAAAGGCTGTAGGAACCTCGCTGTTTTAAAAAAAGTTTTTGAAATTAGACCGATGATATCATAACTTTTTTATATTATTTTAACTTAAAATAAAATCATAAACAAACAAAATTAAGAATTATAAATATTAATTGAAAAAAAATCAATAAAAAAATAGACATATCGATGTAATTACATATTTTTGCGCCAGAAAAGTTCATGAAAGTTTTAATTGCGCCCTTGCTGCCAAAAAGGTTGGTTACTCTTGATCTATGGTCTATACGGTTTTAACGAACTTACTATATGGATATATGAGGCGTTTAGTATCAAAACCAGCTCAATCCATTAATTTTAAAGTTTTTTTTTTGCTTAGTTTGATAGGTCTTTGTCGATACTATCAAGCTACAAAGCGATTTCGAAAGAATCCGGCTTGATCCAGTCGAAAACCGGTGTCAAAAACCGGTGTTTTTTAAAACCCAGCTCAATCCATGCTTCTATTAAAGCCCACCAGGCGCGCCACCTGCTTCTTACGTCAGCATATCTGATCGCGAATTTCAGTCAGTGGCATTTTAAATTTTCAGCTTCCAAATCATTTCTGTTCATCAGGAATGAGATAAAAAATTACATCCAAAATAGAGGTGAACTTTTTTATAATTAGGACATTGGAGCTATCAAGAGTTAGTCGAAGAAACAAAACTATTCAGGACCTTCTTACTTCCCCTGTGACTGTTTTATGGCGTTCCTATTGCTCCAGCAAAAATAAATTACGTTAAAAATTTGCTCACTAAGCATTTTGGGGATCAGTGTATGTAAATCGAATCCCTCAAATCGCGAAGAACTACTTTCAACAAGAAAATAATTAAAAAGGCAATGAATTTGTTGCCAATGTGAACTCTGATGAAAAGGTTTTATCTAATGACATTTTTTTTTATTATCTCCCTTTTTTATTTTAAGTTATTAAGTTAATAAATCTGATTCAAAGAAGTCTTTATTCTTTTCATACCAGTAGCTTAGATCATTTTCTATATCACTGAATATGCAGAATAACAATTTAACGACATTATTATAATAGATTGGATTGAAAAATTTACTATGTTTTTACCACACATAATATATAAAAATGTTAAGTGGTAAATATAGATATGGATATAAGTGTGGTAAAAACATAATGAATTTTTCAAATCAATGTAAATATGAATTACCACGTAGTAACAGTTGCAACCATCCTACTCATTATTATAATAAATTGATTAAATTAACTCACACTTTGGATTTTACAAGCTATTACGTGAATATAATTAAGATACCACATAGATTTAATTGAAATTTGAAAGGAAGGATAAAAAGAAACCCTCAAATTTTTGCAAACCCACCTCAATCCAAATTATTTTTGTTCATAAATAATTATACAATACTACTAATTAAAAACTACTAATAATTTCGAATCGTGCTCCGAAGGTTATCCAATGACCTTTTTATTTTTTGAAAAAATTAAATGGGCAGAGCGTGAATTGTTTTTTGTCTCCTGCAAAATTTATAAAAAAGGATTGTGCTTTTTTTGATACTAAACGCCTCATATAATTTATACTCTTTTTAAAATAATTTCAAATTGAATTCCTTGTAACAAACGTGGACACTACCCTTTAATAATTTCTTTAAGAATTTCTTAATACTCCCTTCTAAGTGCATTTAGTATTGAAATTCGAGTACCCCTTTCACCTATACTGCAAAAGATATCAGAACGTTTCTGGTTCTGTTTTCATTATAATTATGATTTTAACACATAAACATGAGCTTTTTAAATTAGACATTTATATGATTTTTTTAAACATTTTGAATAGGTAATAGAAGTTTAATAGATTTTTTAACAAAAAAACTCTTTATTAAATTATTTGATTTTTGTCAGTGTGATTTTTGAAATTCCCTCATTTTTTGTGTGTTGCAAACATAATAATGAAATAAACTCGGAACAAAGCCTGAATATATAAATATATTCAACCTTTCCGGAGCTCTATAATATTATTTGGTGTTTTTAGGACTACCAAAACAAATCTCATGTGAAATTTGCCAGTTATTTACTAGCTTTCTAGATGAGATTTTTACTAGATGAGAGATAAATTTCGAAGCGCGTCTGCATATGGCTAATCACTAATCACTTAAGTTAATATGTTATATTTGCGGTTTTTGTTGAGTGTCACGAAAGTGGACTGAAAGCTAGTAAATAACTAAAATTTCACTTGAGATTTGTTTTGGTAGTCCTAAAAAGACCCAATAATATTATAGAGCTCCGGAAAGGTTGAATATATTTATATATTCAGGCTGTCTACCGACTTTATTAAGTTTATATGATTATCTATAATGTTGTATGTTTTTAGCAATATTAAATTATAATGAGAATAAAACAAAAATCTTTCTGATATCTTTTGTAGTTTAGGAGAAAAAACTAGGTACAATTTCAATGATAAATGCACTTGGAAGTGCTTTCCTTAACACTTATGTCAATATCCAGTCGTTACTACGTTGTTCAATACCCGGGTACCCGTGTACCCGCATGGGTTTTTCATTCAATAAAATAATTTTAATACCCGGAGATTTTCACATTACTCGGGATTACCCATAGGGATTACCCATAGGGGATTACCCATAGAGTATTCCACTACCCGAAAAACCCTATTTCTATAAATAAAACCGCCCGGTGGGCAAAGTATGGGATCAAAATATGGTGGATATGCGACGCCAAAAATTCATATCCATTGAAAGGTAAAATTTTCACTGGCAAAATAACAACCGGCCGTGAAATAAATCAAGGCGAAAGAGTGGAAGATCCGGAGGAAATATTACAATGGATAATTTTTTTACTACTTTACCTTTAGCAAAGCATTTATTATATGGAACCTAACAATTGTAGGAACATTGAAAAAAACATTCTAGTAGACATGCTAGCATCTAAAGATCGTGAAAAATTCTCTTCTTTATTTGGGTTTCATGAAAAAAATACTCTGCTCTTATGTTCCTAAAAAAAGAAAGTTGTTATACTTCTATCTACGATGCACTCAGATTTGCAGCGAAGACAAAAAAAGATACCAGAAATTGTTCAGTATTATAATAAATCAAAAATCGGTGTGGATATAATGTTGTAGGATCGTGTCATATTTGTTACCAGGATGTCTATAAAAAACGGAGAAAAAACCGGAAAATCGTGTAAAGAATGTAACAAACCAGTTTGCGATGAACATTCAAAAGCAATTTTAAATTGAATATAAAAATATTTTATGTATAATTTATAAAAAGTTTTATAATAAAATTAATTAAAAGTTTAATAAATCCGTTTATTTATATATTAAGTAATATTTTTTAGCCCTAGAAATAAGTTTAATTATTTATTTATATATGGGTACCCGGGTACCCCGGGTATTGAACAACGGGGTATTTGATTTTTAGTCCAAAAAGTTTATATATTTTTTGGCACATTTTATTATTTATGTATATGAATCGATGTCAATAGACACAAATAACGAGGATCTGAAAGGATTTGATGATTTTTCGTTAAATAAAAAAGATATGTAAGTAAGAATATACAAAAGACCCGGGTACTCTTTTGGTATTGACATCCGGGTATTGACATAAGTGTTAAAACAGACACGGCGATTATTAGAGATTAGAGGACAAAATAATTGAAACTGGGTGTATTACCCATATTAGGTATATATTAACATGTTTTTCAAATTATTTTGTCATTATTACTAGTAAGACAGTCTCATAAATCACGTTTTATGTGTATTAAGCATGTATATTTGTCACATATTATAATAATACACTGATTTGAAAAATTCACTATATTTTAGCTACTTAACATGTAAAAATATTATAATAACTTGTTATTTATAGTTATATAAATTTAAACTTTTAACACGATAGACGGATTGATTATATCTATAGAGCTCTCGAATCGTAGTAATCAAGATATTTTCTTTGTTTGTGTTCTTTCTTTAATAAATAATAACAAATTCAAAATAACATATCGTGTTATAACTGAGGTTTTAAAAAATGTTTATTAAATTATTGTTTTTCTTGCAAAAAATGAGAATGTTTGATATATGTTAGGGTTCGTTCTTGTGAAGGTTTCATAAACATCTTTATTTTCTGATTAATTTTTATAAATAAAAATTAAATTATTGATCAAATTTTATGAAATATAGATACTTTTTTAAAATTTTAGTATTTTTGCAAAATATTTAATAGATCCGTATTTATACACCCAATTAATAAATTATGAAACACTTAATAAACACACAATACTTAGTTAATTTTTAGAAATAAATCAATAGTTAGAAATAAATAAATACTTTATTGTATAGAAATTGAGAAGTTCTTATATAATTTAACGCATTTAATACATACATATCGTTTCTTGTTAAATCTAGTCAATAACAAAAGTTCCGAACTTATTATTATATATGTATAATTCAGAATCGCATAATAGTTTGTACATATGATTCTCGTTTTAACAGTGGGAAGAGTACGCAGATGAGAGAAGAGTTAACCGAGGCGTACTGAAGTGTCCCAATAATACTACCTATGTGGTCGGTTCAATGAGTTGTGTATAAAACATACTCATTGCGCAAGTGGCTAACTAACCTACTAACTATTGTGTAAGCGCACAAAGCTTACGGATGTCTCCGATCTAGTTCCATCCGCACAATACGTATTACATCTGCATGGCGAAACTTGGCCGGCATATGCGTGTGCGGTTCAATATTTTCTCGAGCAGAATAATTTTTTATATGTATTTCTTTTTTCTATTTTGTGTACATGTATGTAGTTGAATTGCTTTTCGGGTGACAGTTTAAACAGGAAGTTTGATATCACGCACGTTGGCGTGTAAAAACGTAAAGAGCCGAAACGGTTTTCTTCGCATTAAAAAAAGTGGAATTGCGGCTTCGTAAAAGTTGAATCTATATCAATTCGGTTCTTTTTTTCTTACTGAATTGTTTTTATTAGAATAGACAAAATAAGTAGATAAAAATAAAACAAAATAAACAAGATTTTCTTATATAAAATACTCAAGTTGATCTGATTTAGGTAGAAGATTGGAAAGGATCAATTGGGAGTAAAGATACAGAACTATAAAATGGAAAATCTACTACTAGGCAACTAGACAAAGGTGGTTCGACAAGAGGTTATAAAAGAAATTTTGCATAAAAGCGTGTCAAATTATTTACATTTTCTCCGTAAAATACTTCTGCGTTAATACACACAAAAGATGTAGAAACGCAAATAAAAAATCGGTGAAAGGAACAGACAAATATCAAAGTTATCGATTAATGCTATTAATACTTTTTTCCAGCTTCTTTGTATAGTTTAATTTAACTTAATCAGATCTAATGTCTAATTGATATATTTAATTCAATTTTAGGATTTTTTGAAATGATTCTCTTTTTAGTACGTATGATGCATCAAATTTTAATAGGATGTGTGTATATATGATAGGTAACTAGAATTTTCTAAAAAAGGGAAAAAGAAAAATTGTATAAAAATATTTTTTTGCAATAAAAAATAACAAATCTGATATCTGATGCATAGAACTTTTCATGCCATGCCTCGTGTTCTATTAAAAAGAATGTTTGAAAATATCTTTGGAAGGAATTCAAATTTTGAGTACTTTCTTCTCAAGTACTTATCCAGTACTTTCTAAAATTTGATGAAATTACATATCTTGAATTTTATAACTAAATTTGTATAACAAACGGACGTAGTCCTAAAATTAGGGAAAACACTTAGAACCAAATCTGTAACAACTTAATTTAGTTAATTAAAAAATTCAGAAGTTAATTGTCAAATCAAGATATATTTCAAACGGTTTAGAAACTTTGGGTTTGGCAAAAATATTCTAAAATTAGATGAAATTATCTTGAACTTGATATATTACACATTGATGTGGTATTTGTATTAACCTGGTGTCATGATGGTTGGGTCAAAATGACCCCAAGACGTTTTTGTTAGTTTACAAATTCGTAACTATGCAAGCGACGTTGTCGTTTCTCTCACTAGCTGGAATTTATGAGCGTTGTTTACAAAGAATCATTTCTACGGCGACCGTGCTTGTTAAAAAAAGGTAAATATAACCCATCCTCGTACCTGGTGAGTAGAGAATGCTAGTGGTTCCTTTTAGGCCACCTGCTCAACTTGGCAAGATGAGTCATATTCCTTGGAGTTGCTCTGCTTATCCTAATACACATATTGCGAGTTAAAACTGGTTTGGTGTATTCACAAGCGAATTTTTTGATTGTGTTAATTATTTAAATATTTAATATAAATAGAAAAGTATTTCTGCTATTAGGTTGATTTTGAGTGTGAAAGAGAATATATTGTTTCATTTTCAGTTTACAGTTTACATCAGTTTAGAATTTGAACTCGCAGATTTTAAATGTGTGTTGCAAAATAATAGAACTGTTCCATGTAAAATAGAAGTGTTCCACCTGCAGCTCTTTGCTAGAAACTCGAAAGGCGGAAATACCATACACCGAGCATTAAAATAGTAGGATATACATAGAAAGTAGACAGACAAGACTAGACAGACAAGACTATACAGACAAGACTAGACAGGACTAAAAAGACAAAACTAGTCCGACAAGATAGACAGCACTAGATAGACAACCTCTCGTAACATAGTGTAATAAAGCTGAATAAAAGCTGATCCAAGCTGATTAAAAGCTGATTACAGCTGATTGAAAGCTGATTAAACGCTGATTGAAAGCGGATTAAAATAAAAGTTCATTAAAAGAGTGTGAGGTCTATTGTGGCCCCACGCTAAAGAGGGTGTGAAGTCTATGTAGCCCCACGCTAAAGTGAGTGTAACACAAACTTAAAAAATCGCTTGTAACTGTTCAATGACCCATCCAAATATCTCAGTATACACCAAACAACTTTTAACTCGCAATATGTGTATTAGGATAAGCAGAGCAATTCCAAGAAATATGACTCATCCAGCCAAGTTGAAATACGAAACTGATTACACACCGTTTTTTATCGATTATTCCGCATTCAGACATCCCATACTAGCGCGCGTTCATATACAAGGTGAAACAAGTTTAAGAAATTTCGCTTACACATAGGAAATAAGTCAGACAATTATCACAGGAAACATGCAGTCAAACCGGAAATATGCTGACTCCAGAAATTGCACATTTGAATCAACCCTTAATACATCTGCAATCAATTAAGCATACATATCCGATTCCCCGCTACCAGCTCCTGGACTGATTTTGAATTTTGTCGCTAGTCTGTTTAGGCTTGTCTCTCTAGTCTTGTATGTCTAGTCTTGTATGTCTAGACTTGTTCGGTCTTGTTCGGTCTTGTCCGGTATTGTCAGATCTTGTCCTATCTTGTCCGGTCTAAATCCCATAATCTCATTTGAATCAAACCGTAATATGTCTGCAATTAATTGTGCATACATACCCGCTTCCACGCTGCCCTCCCCGCTATTCATTTTGAATTTTCCTGCTTGTCTGTCTAGTCTTGTCTGTCTAGTCTGGTCTGTCTAGTATTGTTCGTCTTGTCTTATCCGGTATGTCTAGTCCTGTCCGGTCGGTCTAGTCTTGTCTGTCTTGTCTGGTCTTTTTTTTTTTAGGTTTAACATTTAACAAGGTTTAACATTTATTAAAACACAGCATACATAAATAAATATGGTGAAGGATAACATATGTCGACCCTCTGCATCGCGCACATCTCGGAACCGCTCTTCGCATTTCTTCGGGATGGCGTTGTATAGACCTATACTTGTTCTGCTTCTGTTTCCTGCCGAGCCCTTTCGTCTTGTCTGGTCTGTCTAGTCTTTTCTGTCTAGTCTTGTCCTGTATTGTCTGTCTTGTCTGGTCTGTCTAGTCTTGTCTGTCTAGTCAAATCAAATCAAAATATTTATTTATCTTTTGGATGTACAGTATAATACATATTTGATACGTCAAAGAAAAAAGCGTGCTCGTGCATGACACAAAAACTAACACAGAAAAACTATCACAATATAATATCTACAATTAAAATATATCTACAAACACAAAATAAATAAAGTATATATAGCTTAATAATTTATTAAGTAATATATATATATATATATATATATATATATATATATATATATATATATATATATATATATATATATTTAAATTACTTAATAGATTATTAAGTAATTCATAATAAATTTTTAGAATTTATTAATGTATAAAAAACTCATTAATGTCATAGTAGCACATTTCAATTAAATGTATTTTTAATTTTCATTTTAGTTTTTCATTTTTTCGTTTTTTATGTCATCTGTTATGTGATTGTATATTTTAATTCCTAGTCTGTTAACTGTTTTAGAGCATAGAGTTAGGTTGCTCTTCGGTGTATATAGATTTAGGCAGCTTCTGGTATTGTACATATGCTCGTCTATATTTAACTTGAAGTGCTTTGCGTTCGTATGCATATAGCACGCAACCTCCCATATATATATATATATATATATATATATATATATATATATATATATATATATATATATATATACATATATATATATATATATATATACATATATATATATATATATATATATATATATATATATATATATATATATATATATATATATATATATATAATGCAGGTAGTGTTAACAATTCCAGCTCTTTAAAGGAAGGTTTGCAAGATTGCCTTCTTGTTTTCCCGGATATGGCTCTTACTACCCTTTTCTGGGCTATAAATACCCTCTTCAGCTGTGTGGAAGCTCCCCATATTAGAATCCCATAGGATATCACTGATTTTATTTCCGCGTGGTATATGTCTTATATTGCGGATTTGGGTAGGAGTTGTTTTATCCTTCTTATGAGGTATGTTTTTATATTTACTTTTTTAATAATGTAGTCTGCCATGATATTCCAGGTGAGATGCTCTTCCAGGAACAAACCTAGGAATTTTAGACACCCTGTTCTTTGAATGATGTTTCCTTCGATTCTTAAAGTAATATCCTTGGTTGGTTTTCTTCTGTTAGTTTGAAATCTAATGTACTTTGTTTTATCACAGTTTAAGCGTAGGTTATTTCCCGAAAACCAATTGTGTAAATTCGATATAACTTCACTTGCTTTAGATTGTAGTTCTTCCATGGATGCTTTAGATATGAAAACACTAGCATCGTCGGCATATAGTGTGATCCGATCTTCTCCAATATATTTAATTAAATCACATGTATACAGTGAGAATAGTATAGGGGCCAGGACACTCCCCTGTGGCATACCAATGAAAGTTGGCAGTATTTTGGATCTGCTATTCCCAACCCTTACATACTGATTTCTACTATGAAGGTACGATTGAAACCATCTCCCAGCTTTTCCTCGAACTCCATAAGTATAAAGTTTTCCTAGTAATTTGGAGTGCGACATACAGTCAAATGCCTTGGTGAGGTCGCAAAAGATAACCAGTGGGCATTTTCCATTATCCATCTCCGATATTATTTTTCCAGGCAGTTCTTGAAAAGCTGTGATAGTGGATTTATTTTTATGAAACACATGTTGTTGAAGTGGAATCACTTTATATTTTTCGAGAAATGGTGTAAGTCTGTCTTCCATGCAGTATTCGATTATTTTCGCCAAGACTGAGATAAGAGCTACCGGTCGGTAATTGTTGATATTGCTTATATCTCCTTTTTTATATATCGGAATTATTAAGGACATTTTTAAAATGTCCGGAAACGTTTCGGTATCAAAAGAGCAATTCACTATGTCAGTTATTGGTTTCACTAATTCCATACTAAATTGTCTAATAAAATTGCATGGCAGGCCGTCAGGTCCGCTACTTCTTTTGTTTTTTAATTTTAGTAATACTGTACTCATTTGCTGCGATGTAAATTCTTGTAAGTACATGCTATTGTCGTTGTGCTGCATGTGCACATCTCTTAAAGTTGTTCCTTTAATCATTGTTGAAACAATCTTTGGGGCAGTTATGAAAAAATTGTTGAAGGTGTCAGCTATCCTGCTAGGCTTGTCTAATATCTTGTTGTTTTCTTTTAATTCAATGGTACTCGTGCGTTCTTCTTTGTTGGATAACTGATTTATTATTCGCCACATAGTTTTTTGTTTATTTGGTGAATTTACAATAAGCCCACAATAGTTCTTCCTTTTTGTTTCCCGTATCAGTCTTTGGTGTTTTTTCTTTTCCTGCATATATTTATTCTTAAGAAATGGAAACTTTTTTTGTAGAACAAAGAGATCTTTTAATTTATTACTAGAGCATCTTAACTCCGAATTTACCCATGGTTTTCTTTATTTAGATTTACCAACGGGAAAAATAGTTCAAAATGATTTCTCAGAGTTTTTAAGAATTCCATCATTTTTCCATTGGCATCTTGATTGTTGTACACATTTTCCCAAGATTCTTGTAGTAGAGCTTGTCCAAATCGCGCTTTATTAGCTTCTCCAAAATTCCTGGTTCGTTTTTTGGTTTGTTTGGGAAATTCAGTTTTGTTGGTTGTATTGCTCATTAGTATCAGTCTATGGTCGGATATTGTTGTATCTTTTACACTTATTTGTCTTACATTATGGAGATTCGTAAAAATGTTGTCAATTCGACTTTGACTGGTCGCGGTTATCCTAGTGAACTGCTCCACACGTTCAGTTAGACCGTAGGATCTCATTATATTTCTTAAATTGGTGGTTTCTTTTGAGTTGTTTTCGAAATGTATATTAAAGTCACCCACGATGATTATTTCCCCATAATTATTGAAGATGATTTCGAGCACATTTTCTATTACTAATAAAAAGGTGTCTATGCATCCTGCTGGTGGTCTATATAAGTTGATTATTATTTTCTTTTTATGTTTTTCAATTAAATCTATTCCGCAGATTTCTATGTGTTTTTCAATTGTGTTGCTGGATATATTTATATTTTCTTTGAAATTTGTTAGATTTTTCTAGCCCAGATAGCTACCCCTCCACCAGTGAACATTCTTCGGCAATAGAAGCTTAATAGCTTGTAGTTTTCTACATATAGATGTTGCAGCTTTTCTTCGTTCAGCCATGTTTCCGTAAGACATAATAATTCCGGTTCGTAGAATGTTGTTAATAGTTCAAGTTCACTACTTTTTTGGTTTAAACTTGGGATGTTTAAATATAGGACCTCTATTGTAATTTTTGTATGATTTTGTTTAATGTTCGAAAGATTGTTTTGGTTTACTGTGCCACTCGGTAATTTTTCTGTAGGAGATGTTATTTTTTCTCTGAGTTTTTCTTCAGTCTTGACAAAAAACGGTTCACACAGGCGTTTCTTGGCCAAATTTCAGCTTTTGATATCTCGTTAAGGTATTCGAACGGTACTAAAACTGAAAGATAAGTACTTATCGGGGTATTTAGAAATAATTTGTATACAGATAACCTGCTCAAATTTTTTTCTACTTAAATATTGCTTACAGCTTCGGATCCAGACGAAATACATGCAGATGAGCGTATCTCGTAACGGCTCGTATTTGAGTTGATTCGTCATTGGTTCCAAAAATGAGTTTAGATTTCCTGACTTCTTTTTTGGTGTCGTTGTTCTTCCCATTTATCGTTATTTACATTTCGAAGCGGTCGATTTTCTATCTCTTCCATATTGGTCTGTGTGTTGTTCTTTTTTGCGCTATCATACCCATTCGTCTGGAGATTAGTTTTTTCAGCCTTATCAGTCGAGCGACTCGGCGCGCTATCACTCGCCTTCGATGAATTTTGTTCCTCAATATTAATTAATTCAATACTTTTCGGTAGTGTTTTCTTGTTTATTTCATTTAATTTTATGTTTTCACTTTTGAGAGTTTCAATTTGATTCTTAGTTCCAACAGACGATTATTCAGGGGTTCTACTTCCTTTTTAATCGCCTTACTGATTATCTCACTAATTAATCCGGCGAATTCTGAGCTGTTTATGTATGCAATGATCTGCTCATGGCATTTTTCCGATGCACCGGTTGATCTTAACGTTGGCATTTTATTTATATGTACTGATTTGTAATAAAATTTAAAATATATTCAGTTCTATTTAACTATACGCGTACGACCACTCACGTTGACGGCTGGCGGCCGTCTGTAGTCTTGCCTGTCTAGTCTTGTCTGTCTAGTCTTGTCTGTCTAGTCTTGCCTGTCTAGTCTTGTCTCTCTAGTCTTGTCTGTCTAGTCTTGCCCGATTTTGTTCGGTCTAAGGGCGGCGTCCCTACCCTCATCAATTCTCGAGGTCGCGCCATCTACACCTCCACGCTCGGCCATGTTCAGAACTACTGATAAGATAGGCGGTGGGGATAGTTTTGCTCCTGCCGGCTTATGAGAAAAATACAAGGCAGGAGCAGGTGTCCTAGAAGGAATCATCTTTCCCTACTCTAGTGCAGGGGTCTCCAAACTTTCCAGCCTTAGGGCCATACTGATTACTCCAGTAAGTTCCGAGGGCCAAAACCATATTATCATTGTTGCCGGTGGTAAAAAGTGAAATAGTCCACTGATGAAAAAAAAAGTCCGAAAAAGTACGCAACGTTTAAAAAAGGCTGCAAATCGGACTAAAGTCCGCAAAACGGCAACACTGCATATTATTAATTTTCCTGTCATTATCTGTAATTTCTAGATTAGTCGTAGAGTACGAGCCATGAGGAGTAACGTGACACGACATCTGGTGGACACAAGCGGAAATAGGTAGTATCTTCTATCGCTAACAGATGGCGCTAATAGCACGTACAGAATAATCTCGTTGGTTCGAGAAAGTTCTGGTGTCTTCCACTCACTTCTAGATGGCAATAATTGGAATATATAAGAAGGCTAGTGGCGCAACCACAAGTCAGTTCCTATGACACTGTTGTGAAATAAAATAGTGCGTACCTCCTTAAAACGTGTTTGTGCGTGTTTAAGTTTAAGACATCTTTGTAACAGTATTTTGATTTGAATTGTTGCTTTTGTGTGTGATTTAGTACTATGGAAAAGAAGCGAAAAATTGACAGTGAATGCAGAAAATTCAAAGATCAGTGGAACATTCAGTATTTCGTAATTGAGTCCAGTAACAAGGCGCTATGTTTGATTTGCAATGAAAGCATAGCCGTTCACAAGGAATATAACATTAAACGTCATTATGAAACAAAACATTTTCAAATTTACTCAAAATATACAGGAAGTTTGCGGACAGAAAAATTCGAAGCTATGAAGTCCGGATTGAAATCACAGCAATCTTCATTTACAAAACTCAAAACTGAACAAGAGGCTGCAACTCGTGCCAGCTTTCGTGTGGCTCTTGAAATTGCAAAACGTGGAAAACCATTCACCGATGGAGAAAATAAAAGAAATGAAAAGAAAGAATGCATAATTGCAGTAGCCGAAGAAATGTGCCCTGAAAAGGTAAATTTATTAAAAACTGTCAGTATGTCAGCAAACACTGTGGCTCGAAGCGTAGAAAACATCGCTGAAAATATATCCTCTCAACTGTTCGACAAAAATGGACATGTTGAGTGGTTTTCTTTGGCCTTGGATGAGTCAACGAATGTCAGATACTGCTCAGGTGTTGATTTATATTCGAGGAGTAGATAAAAGCTATAACCTGCATAAGAACTTCTTGATATGTATAGTATTTATGGCACAACTACTGGTACAGATATTTTTAAAGGAGTTGAAATGGCCATTAATCAAAAGAACCTTCGATGGAAAAACTTAAAATGTATTACAACTGATGGAGGCAAAAACATGAGTGGGAAAGATAAAGGAGTGGTCGCTCTTGTGTCAAAGGCTGTAGAAAATGACGGTGGTTCAAAACCATTAGTCTTACATTGTATCATTCATCAACAGTCTTTGTGCGGAAAATGTTTGGATATGTCTTTGGATATGTCTAAGTTCTGAAACCAGTCATATCAACTGTTAATTTTATCAGATCTTTTGGGCTGAATCACCGACAATTCCGACAATTTATTGAAGAGATTGGAGAAAATGACTTACCTTAGCATACTGCCGTACGTTGGCTTAGTTGTGGGAAAGTCCTTCAGCGCTTTTTTGAACTTCGAGCAGTGATCGAAATTTTTTTGAATGAAAAGCATCGCCCTCTTACTGAATTACAAAACAACGCATGGCTGTGGAAGTTAGCATTCTATGTTGATTTGACAAAACATGTGAACGAACTGAATTTGAGATTGCAAGGAGAACCACACCACTGAGACTGAGCTTCCTATCTTGCAATCGAAACTTTGAGTGCTTTGAAAATAAATTTTGATACTCGTTTCTCGGACTTTGATGCCATTGCGAATCAAATTAAGATTTTTCAGAATCCTTTTGATACTGACATTGAAACCCTAGCCCCGGAACTTCAAATGGAAATGATCGATCTACAGTGCAGTGATATAATTAAGAACAAATATCAAAACTCATCTTTGTTGGAATTTTATACGAGTCTTCCACTGACACAATTTGATCATTTGCATAAATTTGCTCATGGGCTGTTTTCTGTTTTTGGTACTACTTATTTGTGTGAGAAGACCTTCTCCAAAATGAAGTACACAAAAAATGTTTACAGATCTAAATTAACTGATGAGCATCTTAAATCTCTTTTAATAATTGGTACAAGTAAAATTAGTCCACAACTACAAACTATTGTCAGTGGAAAATCTCAATTACATAAATCTCATTAGTATTTCATATGTCATTATGCTTGTTATAAGTTATGTTTTTATTTAAAATGTATAAAATGTTAGTTGGATTCATTTCAATAATGTGTTAGTTATTATATACTGAAGTTAAATTTTCTGCATATTATACATGTCTTTACTCATTACAATTCTGTGTTTCTTTATCCAACTTATCACAAAAACAATAACAATAAGCCTACAACAATGTTATGAGTAGTTAGCCTATGACCATATCAATGTAGATGTCATATTAATAATTATTCAACATAAAATTAGAATACTTCAGTAAACTAAATTTAATTTGCTATGAAAAATATGTTCTCTAAAAGGAGTTTTCTCCATATATATGGTCTCTAAAAAGTATGCTAGCTCGCCGCGGGCCGGACAAAATCTGTCCGCGAGCCGGATGTGGCCCTCGGGCCGTAGTTTGGAGACCCCTGCTCTAGAGTAACATTTTTTTTAAGTTTTTCGGCATTTTTCTGTAGATGGATTTTATGTTTTTTTCATTGCTTTTGGAGTTATTTTTTTGGCATTTTATGCTTAAACTTTGTCGATAGATAAAAAAAAATGGATCATATCAATTTTGAAGAATCTGACTTGGATGCCTATGATCTGATCCGGAGTCCCGTGATGAAGCAGATTGTGCGTAGTCATCTGAGCCATACAGAGCAAGATATCTCAGTGACACCAACTGATGACAATGTCCCACTATCTGCTGTTAGATGTCAAACACGGTTTGCTAGTTCTGTCTCAATCTCCGCAGCAGGAGCAACCATTACCGGATCCGAGAAAGTTCTTCGAGTCGTCAGATATGATCTTCACAGCATTATCCTGGTATAGATGGTAAAGTTTGAAATAAAATACCTCTTCGGCAGAATGTTGGAACCAGAGCCGAAAATATTATTACTCAGTTGCCAGGTTTAACATCTAAAGCTAAATCAGCCATGTCTGAATTGCAATGCTGGAACCTTTTTTCACTGATGACATGTTGAAAAATGTTCTCATGTACATTCTTTTTTGTACATTCTTTTCTGTCGTGTACAAATTTGACCTAATACACGTATATAAAAGAATTCAGTCTGATGGGATTGAAATCTTTTATAGAGTTTTTGTATATTGCTGGTCTTTATCGTTCTTGAAGGCAGAATTTGAGTGATATGTGGGCTACTGATGGCACATGAGTGGAAATATTTGGACTTGCAATGTCTAAACAGCGCTTCCATTTCACCCAAACGTGTAGAGTATCTTCTACGATACTACTACTCGCGATGAAAGGAAGCTAATAGACAATTCGGCACCAATCAAGGAATTATTCGAAATTTTTGTTGAAAATTAGAAAACAGCTTATAATCCAGGCAATTAACAATCGCTAACATGCTGGTAGCTTTGTAAATTTTGTTAATACTTTCCATCAAAGCCGGCTAAATACGGCTTCTAGATTATTGCTTTGGTAAATGCACGAAATTTCTACATCAATAACCTTGAAATATACATCAATAACCTTGCAATAAACAGTTTGATGTTGTGGATCGCATTGTGCAGCCGATATCAAAAGCAAACCATAACGTGAAGTTTAATAACTGGTTCACTAGTTGTGAACTCGTGCTTTAAAATAATTTAAAGCAATTTTTTTTGAGCTCCATGTACAGAAAGAAGGAAGTGAATTCCGTTGGTAATTACAGCTTGTGGAGTTGTGTTACACTGTTTAAAAACTTTAGCACTATTAACAAAATCTTGTTGTTGGAAAATAGTATATGATTTTGGCAATTGAAAAAGCACATCAACTTTTGGATGAATCTATTTTTAATCGCTGTTGAGCCTTGAAAATTTGAAAATTAAAATTTTTTTTCGATTGGAGTTCGAGCACTAAGTAATACCAATAAATTAACATCTTCACCAACAACAGTTGTTTTTGTTGAGTTATGTTATCATTGTTATACTGCTGTTTTAATTATCAGTACACATACCATGTTTTTACTTGTTTTACGGGTCCAGTAATATACAATATATTGCAGCGTACATGCATTTACAGCGTACATTTCATAAAAAAAATGTTGTTTGTTTTAGTTTTTTTCTTGACTCCCCTGTATATTGATGAAACGTATTCCAATGTAACGTAGTGTATTGTCGTTTCATATTATATTCTTTGGGAACCGATAGTACTTGCATACACAATGCACCGAAGTTTATTATTGTTGTTTGTGATTAAACAGTCTGATTTCCACCGGTCATTATAAACTCGATGTTCTTTCGTTATTTTTCTTTTCTGCGAAGACATATTTCAGCCAGTATTTAACTTAAAAAGGCTTTAGAATTGATGTGTACCGCTCACTTGAACAAATATTAACTATTCTGGGATGAAAACTTACTTTTTCTGTTTCCATTGTGATGTTCTGTTGAACTTTGTGATGTTATTTTCTTTAGCTTGTTGAATTTGTAGGTTTTAAAGTTTTTTATACTGAGTGATGCGTTTCTTGAATACGATATTTGAAATTTTTTCATATATATGGTCCTCGAGTAATTCGAACCCCACTTTATGTTGTAATGAAGATAGTTCAGTGCGTAATACCTTGATGTAAATGTGGATGTTCTGTTTGATCACGAACCATTTCCTTGTTTCTGAGTAAAGCCATTTTGATTTTGCCGCTTTTATGGCTTCCATCGCTGCTGTTGTATTATATTTTGTTTGTAGATGTATGTTGTTGGGGTACACTTTCAGTTTCTTACATTTTTGGTTAAACCAGTTGTTATGGCTGGCAATGTGGTGTTTTAGTTTAACAATAAGTTTGAAATACATTTTGGCTTTTGTAGCAATAGGGGAAATGTGGGTTAAAGAGTTAATTGGTTTAGCCTTAACTATATGAAACGACATGTTAAATGACATTTAACATGTCGTATCATATAGTTAAGGCCAAAACAATTAACTCTTTAAATATTAACTAATTCTGCCCGTCCCGCTTGACTCAACCTTCTTATCAGAAACAACATATATAAAGAGAGACGCAACACTCGCTAAGGAATTTCTGTGATAGAAGTTTGCGTTAACTGTGAGAATAGCTTGAAACTAATTTTTAAACGCGGGCTATATGAATGTTGTAATAAATAAATGCGTATTAATAATAATAAATTTAATTAAAGTAGGGTAAGTAGGGTTACTAGAAGAGAATAAAAGTGGAAACAGGAAAAAATCAAAAAATGAGACACTAAAAGAAAATGTAAAAATAAGAACATTGAACGCCAGGGGAACTTGAAATAGTTCAACAAAACTATTCTACACCCGAAAGGGTAGAAGAAATTCGATTATAATAATGATTATAATAATAAAGTAGGGTGGAAAACCTTCCTTTTCTTTGCCGGAAACAAAATTCGGAACAAAAAGCTGAAATATTTAAATAATTGGTTATCAATTATTAAAAAGGTTTTTGTGTTAAAGTTAATCTTGCATATTTTTCATACTTAACTTATATCTTCATATACTTAACATATTTTTCATTTGTAGTTAGTATTTCACCCCTTTGTATCATTTATAGAAAGTACATATCTACTTTCATTGTAGTATTATTAAATATAATTTTGTAAAAACTTGTTTTCTCAAACTTTCTTTCATAAAAGGATTGTTTGGTATATACACATATATACACACATTCTGTTTAGTAATGGTTTCAATCCAAAGTAGTCCCTGTTGAAGAATAAAGAACAAAACATCAAAATATTTGGGGAAACTCTCCCTAAATACATTTTTCTCCACACGTGAAAATCTGTATTGAAAAATCTGTCCATGAAACCGAGCATGTCACGTAAATGGACATCTCGAATAAAACGGTGTATATATAAAGGGACTCGGAGCTCGTAATAAAGGGCCTGTCCTCCATAAAAACAGGTGATTATGCTTTGTTCTGCGACAAATTGGGAATTTGATGCGCGTCAGAGTTCATACGCAATTCTGACGCTGTGACTAAATAGTTGCAGCTGCAGACTGCCGAAGCGGAGGGTTTTTTTACACCAGCCCTTCAAAACAAGTGGACAAATTATCCGATAATGTTAATATCGATCAACTAATCTCTATATGTTTTGCCAATTTCTAATAGGATAAAATGTAAGCTTATAATTCAGATATATGAAGAAAAGTTACAACTATTTTTTTTTCAAAAACTAACTCTAATTAAATACGTTGTTACAGTTAATTTAGTTAATAACTTTATTTTTAGTTAAAAATATAATAATAGTTTTAAAGGAATATTCCAACGACAATCAGGGAATACAATTCATTTTTTAACAATACATTTTTTTACAATACATTTTTTTGTTCATTTTGTGACCAGAAAAAAGATAGAATGTATTTTCGTATTTTTCTATCTAGTAGATTCAGGCAACATTCGATCCAGGTAGAGACAACATTTTGAAATATCCTAGGTAATAAGCACAGCTGACTCAACTTAGACACTGTCTAAGTAAACACAGATTTTACATAAAAAGGTGTTATGGTATAATTGACTGATGCGTGGATGAAACCCATTACTACGTCAACTTCTTTGTCAATGTCTTGCAGTTTCATGACTTTCTCAAGTTAATTAAGTAATTTAGAGTGTGAGATGCAGTCGAAAGTTGGATATGTCACAAAAATCACGACACCTCTCTATCTATCCCCTTAAGAATTTTATCTTATTGTATAATTGTTTATTTCAATTTTCTAAAGCCTTCTTTGTACTCTTATATTTCTTCAATTTAATATTTATTTTATTTATTCTCGTGTCAGAAAACATTAAATAAAATACAGATACAAATACTATGACTATAAACATTGAATAATATTTGACCAAAACTTGGCCACTTCCACTGCATTCTGTGATGCTTCATAAAGTTCATCTTCTGTGCAGGAGATCGGACATAGACTACACTGAAGCATATGTTTCACAGTCTGGTTTTCTCAACAGTCACACTGAATGCTATCTTCTTTAATGTAGCCCCACTTTGCAAGATTGGTCTTAGATCTGCCCACTCCTGATCTTAATCTATTCCAGGAATTCCATGTTAACCATCCTTGATCACGAAGGAGGTAAAGTTTAGGCCAGTGATTCTCAACGACTGTGCCGCGGTACTTTTATGTGCCGCCAAATTCTTGATGTGTGCCGTCAAATTTTAGAAATGCAAACAATAAAAATTATGTGGTAGTTTTACTACAAATTTGGATTAAACCCTAACAAAACTATTTACTAGCAGATTTTTCTTTTAAAATGTAGTTTGATGTATGTAAGCCGTGGCAGAAATTAGAACTAACGTAAAAAAGACAATATTTTACTGATTTCACGTTTTAATCTACGTTAGGTCATAGGTTAGATTGGGTAATATAAGAACAGATAAATACAGATCATATATTACGCGGTAGCGCGACCTCTCGATACAAAATAAGAAAAAATAATTCAAATAATTTACCTTGAGTCTTGGACGCCCCCCTTACATGCGCTATAATTTACAATTTATTCAATTTTGCCTCCTAAAGTCATGTTTAATTCCTTGCATGCGGATCAATAAAACAGTGATTCATTCACTAGTGCAATAAAATGGCAACGCATCAAAATAACTCACTTACGTGCTCCGTACACATAATCCTAAATGTTCGCTGATGTTCTTTTTTGATCGCCAATCACACAACTTATTACACCTACATTTTTTTTGTACAAATCTTATGATTTTTGCCGGAGTAATCTTTCCGAGTCACCATATAACAATAATTCTTCGGATGTATCAAGTTGCGATTAATAAAACACAAATTAATTAAACACAATAAACACTCTAAGCAAAATTTTGACGCACGAATCAACAATTTTATCGTTGTCATGAGAACACCACAATCATGACCAACTTTTCTTTGAATTCTTTCTTGTTTAAACAAAGGCAAAATAAAAGTTTGTATTTCACTCACGGATAAAGCTAAGGTTTAACTCGCGAATTTAAATTGAATTTATCAATCCGCTCGTTAAACCTTAATTTTATACCCTTTCATAATAAATGACTATTTATTAATCTATTATAGACTATTTATTAGACTATTATAACTCATTTTATTGTCAGTGTGTCAAATTTTAATGTTGTTGAAAGTGTACCGCAAGAGAAAAAAGGTTGAGAATCACTGGTTTAGACTATCCTTTTCCAGCCCAGGGGAAGATATTCCTTAGCTTTCCATAATTCTAGCCTGGCTTTTTCGCATGTAGTCGTAGTAGTTCGCATGTAATCTTCTTTAGATGTTCTTAGGTAACTCTTCCTAGACTTCAGCCTCTGAGCATGTAGTTCATGCCCATGTAGAGGATGGGTTGCTTCCTGCTTAGCTTTCTTCCATTCCTTGTTTGCAGCTATTCCTCGTCGAATAGAGGGTTATAGTTATAGTACTACATGTTTTATTGAGAGGTAAGTTGAGTTATACCAAACCGAACAGGCGTACTCTGCAGCGGAATAGCACAATACCATTGCAAATATTCGAATGGTGTCAGGTTGACTACCCCATTTTGAACCAGCCAGTTTTCTCAGAAGATTATTCCTGTTGGAAACTCTTGACTTGGTGTTAAGACCGGGTTTCTTGTTAACGAGTTCAATGCCACTCCTAGATTTTGGGATGTAACAGTGTTCCAGTTCTACTTCTGACCATACTACCTTCAATTCACGAAAGGTTTACCTGTTTCTTAAGTGAATTTGTTTGTTTGTGATTTTTCTTCTTTTGGCGTAAATTTTGACCAGAATTGGCAAGATCAAGGTCAATGGAAGTGGAGGTGGACGATTTAGAACGCATCATCTTTCCCTACTTATTATGCTTCAAACACACTTAATTAATTATTGCCTTTGAAATTGAAATTTGCACATTATTCATTTTTGATGACTGTTTTATTGTGTCAACACCATTAGGAAATCACGACCTTAATGCTGTTCATTTATAAAAACAGCTACGTGAAGTACGTAGAGTGGCTATTAGTGAGTGGACAGCTTATTTATTGGACTCATAGTCGCCAGCACTCCGTCAACAAGGACACTATGCTGGTAGATAATAATTATAACATCATAATTAATAACATAGAATAGTCAATTTAAATTTATTAGTTTCTGGTGATGACTAGGTCATGATTGGCGCGTTCGTCAAAAATCTGCCACCATTTCTTGTTTTTTCGACTTCCCTTAACTCCTCCTCGTCTCGTGGCCAGGAGCATCCTGCATGGGACATACTCAGTTCGGCATCTTGCCTCCATTTTGAAATGCCAGGGCAATAAAAAAGCCCGTGTGGAGCTGTGTCTTCTTCATCGCACTGGCATAGTGGCGATGCCCTTTAGTCAAAGCCATGTAGGTAAGACTGAAAATTTCCATGGCCAGTAATAAGTTGGACCGCGTGGTGCGAGAGACAGATCTCCATATTAATCCACTTGTCGATTGACGAGATAAAGTTTTTATTCCAAGGACCAGTTCTTGACGCATTCCATCGCTGTTGCCACTCCCTGTTAAGGTAGGTGTTGATCTCGCGTTTTATAGCCTGGCTTGTACTTTTTTCAAAATTTCAGCACAATTGTGAGGTTCTGGGTCTGTGGATTCTTGACCAGAAGCTTGTCTTGCCAGACTATCCGCTCTTTCGTTACCTGTCATGTGCCCTCGCCCAATGGAAGCTTAGATTAGTTTTTTGTGAGACCCCGTTATAGAGCTGCCATGTGTCGAATAGATGAGGAGGTCGGAAGGTATAAGTCCGGAGATAACGCAAGCAGCCTCAGTAGACACTGTTCGGTAAGCTTTCGCCGCTCTTAATGTGCAGTCTCGTTGTACGCCCAGGAGCTTAGCTTTTTCCCTAACCCCAAAAGACTTACGCCAAATGGGAGCGGCGTATAGTAATCCTTTAAATTTCAATTTCGGTTCAATTGCTCCGCTATAAATTTGTTTCAATGCTATTTTGCCTATGCCTCATTTTTTCATTGCTGTTTGGCCTTTCCACAAGCTAGTTTGATGTATGGTTTAAAGTTTAGGTTTCTATCTATTGTGACCCCCAGATATTTTACCACTTTTACAACTTATTTTACCCCCCAATTATCCTGACACTTGATCTGGTTATCTCCTAGTGTAAAAACTGGTCTACGCTGCCTAGGATTTTTTTCCAAAGAATATTGCCTCGGTCTTATTAGCATTAAAGATTAATTTGTGGTTCTTGGCCCAAGATAATAAAATTCTAGTGCTAGATTGGTTGTCTCTTTTAGGCCCATTATACCTCCACAAGAAGTAATAAGCATGGTATCATCCGCGTAGGCAACTATATTACACCTTACTGGAAGATCATACTCGAAAATTGTGTCGTATAGAATATTACAGTAGGTAGGGCCAGATTTCGTTCCTTGTGGGCAACCTTTACTAACTGATCTCTCCTAGCATAAGCCTGGTTCAGAGATTATGGCTTTACGGTTGCTGAAGTAATCTTTACTCAAGCTGATGAGATTATTAGGGCACTATTTGATAACTAATTGTTCTATAATGTTAGGCCACCAGGCATTGTCGAAAGCACACAAGTGCAACAATGGCACAATATTGTTTCTGGGCAATGTTGTCTTTGATAGATTGAATGACTTTGTTTATGGCATCGGTGGTTACTACACCCTTTCTGAATCCAAATTGGTTGTTACTTTACGTTAAGTAAATTGCGACTATAAAAATGGTAACCGATCCTGGAGATGAGCAAGGTGTCGAAGACTTTCCCAATGACAGGCATAAGAGTTATTGGCCTAAAGTCTTTACAGGATGTACCTTGTCTAAGTGGTTTGGGAATTATTTTTACTAGTTGTAGTTTCCAAATTGCTGGAAAAACGCCATAACTTAGACATTTGTTAAATAGTTTATGGAAAACTTGAGGCGCAGCCTTAAATGCCGCTGACACGATATCCGATGAGACTCCGTCTATGCCTGGAGCCTTTTTGGGATTTATATCGTTGATCGCCATTAAAATCTCTGGAATTGTGAATAAAGGGTCGTCGGGTCCACCTTTTCCTTCTAGAGTTGTTTTTCTAGACTGTAGGTAGGGTTGCCACCCGTACTTTATAATAAAGTACTGTATGTTATTTCTGGTAATTATACTCTATACTTAATGAGAAGAATAAAGTACGCAAAAATACTTTATTTCGCATGATTTTATTTCTGGGATTCAAAAAAGTTTGGTCGTAAGCATTTTTGCGTATAACGGAGCGTTATCGATTGGTGCCGAATCTTGGGTCGCCAGCGCCACTTGAACGGTCGTTTTTATAATTTCTAAAAGCAACCTAACCTCAAATGTCAAATTTATCTATGTCATTGTCAAAACATCGTCTTAGTTTTTTGTAAAGCGGTTTGAGTGCAATAAGAATTCGATTTATCGGTTTTATAGATTTCTGTTACAGTAATTCATGGAGAAGGGCAACTTCAGTAAACAAAGTACTACATGTACACCTTCAAAACGTAATTTTGATGTTGAAGCAGATCAAATAGATAGTGAAAATGTTACACCGACAAAATGCGCTAAAAAAAAAATGATTTGAGGAAACAGAAAAATAAATGGTTAAAATGTAGTTTAAGACATCACTTGAGATGACATGTATAGACAACCCAACGCACGCATTATGCGCATGCGCATAGGGGGCAAAACACAAAGGCGTAGGGAAAATAAATTTGAAGGGGGTATATAAAAATTCTTTAAAATGATAATAAACCCCAACAGCTCTAACCTAACCAGAGTTAAACCAACGGTCCTTGCCGCTTTGTCCTATATTCTAACCAAGGTAAAACCAACGGTCCTTGCCACTTTGTCCTATATTGGACCGAGAGTTCGCGCTGCCGCGTCTATGTTGTCTTGATTTATCTTCCAGCTTCTCGGCGGACAACCTAATCTAACCAAGGTAAAACCAACGGTCCTTGCCACTTTGTCCTATATTGGACCGAGAGTTCGCGCTGCCGCGTCTATGTTGTCTTGATTTATCTTCCAGCTCCTCGGCGGACAACCTAATCTAACCAAGGTAAAACCAGCGGTCCTTGCCACTTTGTCCTATATTGGATCCAGAGTTCGCGCTGACACGCGTATATTGTCTTAATTTATCTGCCCGCTTCGCGGCGGGCAACCTGATCTAACCGGGGTTAAACCAAGAGTCTAATAAGTTTCGACTTGTCAAATAAATTCTTCGTACTAACCTTAAATAATGCGTTATGTTTCGTTTATCCTTAAATAGATTTGTAAAATAATAATAAACTTGTTGTATGAATTTGTCGTCGTCACCTTAAATAATAATGCGTATCCAACGATTTACATGCCACTGGAGGTTTTATGTCAATTTCCGTTGGAAAACCCACTAATGCGCATGCGCAGAATGCGTACGGTGGGTTGCCTATATATATATATATATATATATATATATATATATATATATATATATATATATATAAGGTAAAACCAACGGTCCTTGCCACTTTGTCCTATATTGGACCGAGAGTTCGCGCTGCCGCGTCTATGTTGTCTTGATTTATCTTCCAGCTCCTCGGCGGACAACCTAATCTAACCAAGGTAAAACCAACGGTCCTTGCCACTTTGTCCTATATTGGACCGAGAGTTCGCGCTGCCGCGCGTATGTTGTCTTGATTTATCTTCCCGCTTCGCGGCGGATAACCTAATCTAACCAAGGTAAAACCAACGGTCCTTGCCACTTTGTCCTATATTGGATCAAGAGTTCGCGCTGACACGCGTATATTGTCTTAATTTATCTGCCCGCTTCGCGGCGGGCAACCTGATCTAACCGGGGTTAAACCAAGAGTCTAATAAGTTTCAACTTGTCAAATAAATTCTTCGTACTAACCTTAAATAATGCGTTATGTTTCGTTTATCCTTAAATAGATTTGTAAAATAATAATAAACTTGTTGTATGAATTTGTCGTCGTCACCTTAAATAATAATGCGTATCCAACGATTTACATGCCACTGGAGGTTTTATGTCAATTTCCGTTGGAAAACCCACTAATGCGCATGCGCAGAATGCGTACAACCCACCGTACCCACCGCCTATATATATATATATATATATATATATATATATATATATATATATATATATATATATATATATATATATCATCTCAAGTGATGTTTTAAACTACATTTTTACCAAATAAATGATTGCAGAAGTATAAAAGACAATGGGAAATCGAATATGGTGATTGGTTAAATAATGATCCACAAAACGAATATAACGCAAAATGCAAATTGTGTGGAATTACATGCTTCAGCTGGAATACGACAAGTAAGTAGAAAAATCTATTTTTGTCTGTGTGTGGTATAATGAGCGTCGAAGGTCGAAGAATCCTCCGTTTTTAATGTTAAAAAGTTAATACCATGAAAACAATCCCTGAAAATGGGACTGGTGATTGATGTTATTGACTGGTAAGGTAAAAAGGGTTATTCTTATTATTTTCAGGTTAAACAACACCTAGGGTGACCATATTTCGAAAACACGAAATCGGGACACTAAAAAAAATCAGTCTCATTCTCATTTGTTTTGCAAAATAAGAATTTGAATCAATATAATTAAATCTAAATCACAGAAATATATGCACATGTCTTTATATGTAATAAGTACATAAACCAATAGTTATAATTATCTTGTTCTAATATATTATGCAAAATAAAATAAATTATAAATCGTCAATTATAAATTATAAATAAGGTGTCAATTATTTATAATTTTTTTGGTTAAAAAAGTCTGTTAAAAAACACTTGCTTTAATATTTCTGGATTGGAGATAATATATTCATGAAATTCTTGGCAGTTCAAATCATAATTCGTCAGCACTTGAAGAATAGACTCCACGGTTCAAATGTCCAATCGATTTCGCTCGTCTGCCCACTGTACATTCATTAGAAAAAAAATGTGTATAGTAGCGTTATGAGCTGGAACTGAAAACATATACTGAGATTTTTGCAAAATTTCGGAATATCGTATTTACTACATTAAAAACTCATTCAATCCACTCATTTTTCGTAACAGAGCAAATTCTCATTCTTCTATTCTGTCGATTTTTCAATCATTATTTTTTTATGTTATTCATTTGATTATCTTTCTTTGAGATACAAACAGGTGCTCTCAACTTTATTTCAAACGGGTGTTTCTTAAAGTAAGATCCAAGAAAATACGGATTACCTAGCATTTGTTTCCTTCCATATAAAAAGATATTCGTACGCTGTTTTCTAAAAGTCCTAAATTTCACGCTTATAATTAGACAACATCAATTCCGCTAGGAAAATGTAAACAAGTACGTTAGTGTGCTTAAGCTTACAACCACTTCCACCTGTTTCGTAAAACGTAAAACGAGAAATATGGAATTTGAAAAATATGTAAAACCGGGACAATAGACAGTCCCGAAGACATATTTCGGGACGCTGGGACATAGTACCTAAAATCGGGACAATGTTTGGTCACCCTAACAACACCTGCAAATTAAACCACACAAATTAAAATTAGAAATGAAGAGAACATCTGGACTACTTGAGAAGTTTTTTGACTCTTCTTCTGCATCCACATCATCTAAAAGTTCATTCCGCAGTGATAAAGAAAATGTTGCTGCTGAGCTAGCCCTAACATATTACACTGTAAAGCATAATTTTACCTGAAATAGCATGGATTGTACTAATTGAAATGTACTAATTGAAAACAATTAAAATTCAATAACATTATTTATGCTAATTCAAGTACAGCTACAGGAATTCATCTAGCTAGAACAAAAATGAAAGTACTGGTTACAGAGGTGTAGGGCCCATATGCTATACATAGTGTAATAGATGATATAAATACAGACAGTTTACATTACTGCTTACAAACAGATGCTTCTAACAAAAAAAATATAAAACTGTTTCCATAGGGATACAATATTGTACGGCCAAAAATGGCATTCAAAACAAATGATTATATTTTTATGAAAATAAAAAGTTTAAAACCAACGTTTGCATGAAGCAATTTAAAAAAACATTAGAACAATACAAATTTTGTTTTCATAATGTATCTGGGCTAAGTGCTGACAATACAATTGCTAATTTTGGTGTCAAACATTCTTTATTTACAAATATGAGAGATTTGGTGCCAAATTTGATTAAAGGAAATTGTCATGCACACATAGTGCATAATTGCATGAGACATGACATGGGCCTTTTATCATGTGATATAGAAAATGTGATTTTGAAAATGTAAGCTCATTTTTCAGATTCTGCTGTAAGAAGAGAGGAAGAGAGGAGATTTGTATAATCAGTAGATGGAGACTTTCATGAAGTCATGACTTTCATTTGAGTGACAAGTTGGCTGCGACAAAAATGGCAGCAAGTATTTAATAAGACTGATGATAATTTTTCAAACTCGTATATAGTAAATTCATTTTTACTGTCTATTCCGGCCACGTCAGCATTCATAGAGTTTTTTCTGTGATGAATAGCAAATGGCGAAACGAAAGAAACAAAGCGTCTTTAAATCTTATAAAAAACGAATTATTTATTTAGTTTAACTTAAATATAGACTGAACATGCTGTGCAATTGTTTAGCAGTGATAATAATTTGATACAACTTACGAAAAGCAATAAAAAATATGAATTTCAAAAATTTGAAAAAATATAATTTTAAATATAATAATGAAGAAAAATAAATCGTACTTTTTATTTGTACTATTTTGACACTATGTTCTTTTTTTTTCTTACCTTTAATAACCAATCTACTTTAATTGCAACAAGAAGGTGGCAACCCTAACTGTAAGTGTTCCACTGAGTCTGTTTCGGGATCATCCATAAAGAAGGCTGTCAAGAGCTGTCGTGCTGTACCGCGCAGGTCTAGAGACGTGTTGCTCTTACTTAGGCTTGTGAGGTAGCCTGAATTATTTTGTCGTCCTCGTATTACCTTGTAGACCGGGCCCCAGGGGTCCCCGTTGGAATGATTTGTACAGAAAGCTCGCCATTTTTGCGTTTTGCAAACATTTGTATTCGTTGAGTTTTTTTTGTACTTCGTACTGTTTACTTTTCTGTCCTGTCCTGTGCTGCTCTGGTATGGACGTGTTAGTCTGTTATTTTCTTTCCGACAGGAAGTAAGCTCAGGGGTCCACCAAGGGACCGATTTTTGAAATTATTTCCCGCGTGGCATAGATTCAACGGCCACGCTGACAATGGAGTTATTAACGGCTTCTGCAAAGCATGCAATTTGTTGGGGAGAACGGCAATTGTCAATCTGGGGTGAGATATTAAGAATCCGTTTGGTAACTAGTTCACTGAAAAAATTCCAGTTTGCCTTCTTCGTGCAGAAACCGCGGAGACTTTCTGGCAGTTCTGTTTATAAACCGATGGACCAGCAAATGTACTTGTGGTCTGGCAGGCTGTTTTCATCAGGGATATGCCAATCGTCTATTAGTCGACTTAATTTGCTATTTGCCGAGGTAACGTCGATTAGGTTTGAGCCGTTATGGTCTACTAAAGTAGGTTCAGAGCCTTTGTTGAGAATATCGAGGTTGTGTTTTATAAATATTGTATCTAATAATTTTCCACTATAATCATGTCTTCGGCTACCCCAACTATGAGATTTAGCGTTAATATCGCCTGGAACTAGAACATCACCTTTAGATGCTAACTCTTTTACAACGTTGTCTAGGCTATGTGTGTTTTCTTCATATATAGTCCTAGTGTCAGGAGGCAAATAAACTGAGACTGCAAAGAATGTTAAGTTAGCGCTTACGATATGTACGACGGTATGTAAGTTATTCCTGTTTTTTGCCATAAAAATCACACTGATCCGTGGATCTGTGATGATTATTGCGGTCTTAATGGTGTTGTCGATGAATACGATTTGTATTCTGTCCCGAGATATCTTTTCTAAAAGAACAATTGTTGCTGATTTGCTTTTAGCTAGATTCAGTTGCAGGCATCTGATTCGGTGGTTGATTGTGTCGGTGGTTCGGACGAATAGTTCGTTGATGAGCTTTGAAAATTTGTATTATTGCTCTATTTGGTACTCAGAGAAGCCTTGATGAAGATGTTTAGGTATTATTCATGTTGTCTGTAGATTGTCCCTGATTTCTCAACCTTCCTTTCTCCAATCCCTTTGTTCTGGTCTTGAATCATGTCTTCTTGGGATCCGGTTTATTTTCTGATAGTTCGTCAGGGAGATCGGATCTGGGGGCCTCCTCGTTTACGTTTTTCTTTATCGTCAGTCGTGGTCGGATTTTTAAATATTCTAATCGCAGTTACTCCACTAGGCGGTGTGTCTCTCGTCGTGGATTCTGATGAACAGGAAGCAGTTATTATCGGTTCTGTAGGAGGTGCTTTTGCTTGGTCGGATATGTTCGATATAATTTGTTTTATGGATTCAATTATGATCAGTGGGATCAGTGCTGCTGATAGTTCTTTAATATCAATAGTGGGGATCTTAGTAGGTGAGGATGTTGCTTTGGCATATGAAATGTTGCTTACCGGTGTGGTGACTTTCACTTTTCTTCTGGCCTCGTGGTAGAAGAGTTTTTCTTGTGTCCGTACTTTCTGTATAGCAACCTCTTCCTTCTATTTAGGGCATTCTTAATTTGCGAGGTGGTTTCCTTGGCAGTTTATACATATTGGCTGGCTACATAGAGTTTCTTCGTGTGGAGAATTCCCACAGACGCATACTTATAGGTTGGAGCAGCGGGCTGCGCTATGGCCGTACTTTTGGCATCGAAAGCATCTTAGTGGGCTCGGTATGTATTCTCGGACGTCCAAGTTGTAGAATGTGACTTTTATTTTCTTAGGTAGGGACAGGGAATTAAAGGTGAGGATTAATGAAGGAGTATTTTTTAATTCACCTTCTCTTTTCGTTTTTATACGTTTTACATCATAGATGTTTTACATCACATGAGTGAGTGGACAGTAAGAGGAAGACTGCAAGAAAGTAACTTGACCCCTAAGACACCTGCAGTTTGTCAAAAACTTACCCTAACTCATTGTCAAGCACGCCTGCGTTTTGCAAGGGAACTTCAGATAAGACCAAAATATGTCTCTAGAGCGATTTGCAGAATGTTGCATTGAACAGCGCACTGCTTATGATTCCTGTATGTTC
Source organism: Phosphuga atrata (assembly GCA_944588485.1). Classification (NCBI taxonomy): domain Eukaryota; kingdom Metazoa; phylum Arthropoda; class Insecta; order Coleoptera; family Silphidae; genus Phosphuga; species Phosphuga atrata. Next base: position 12,791,972 of record OX155903.1, on the reverse strand, counting down.
TGGGGTGAAATTTCTGTGGGAGCAAGAACCGACCCTAATTTCATCGTTAGGGGCGCCCGTGGTCACACGAAAGGACGTTTAACGGGTGCTAGGTATTTCGAGAAGATTTTAGCAGTTCATGTGGTACCATGGATCGACTACTTTGGAGAATAATGTATCTTTATGCCTAGCTATGCGAAACCACGCACTGCCAGAATCGTGCAAGATTGCATTACAGAAATTGTTTTTTGGTTTATGAAGTGGCCAGCATGCCGTCCCGACCTAAATCCGATAGACATATATGGGATGAGTTTAAACGAAGAATTCGAGCTAGGTTTCGTGCCCCAACCTCGAAGCCCCAGAGCTTATTGTTGCAGTAGAAAAATAGTTGCCTAATATCTCAGAAGAAACAATAGCGAAGTTGATTAGATCTATGCTTAATCGTATGAGAGATGTTATTAGTGCAAGAGGGGTCATTAAAAATTAGGTGCCAATTTAGATAATTTTCAATAACCATATTTCTTTCAGTAATAAAAAAAAGTTGGTTTGTTGCATGAGTTAATTTCACTTTGTAACACGATACACAACAAACCGAAATAAATTTAAACTCATATTGAAGCAGAATATCATATCACCAGAATATCAATCATATTGATCAGCAGAATATTAATCATATTGAAGAATATTAAATTGTCTTTCAAACGGCATATTACTTTATTTCATCTCATAAATAGTTTCTAAAGAAAATAAATAGTTAAAGTCAAAACTTTAGAGCGGGCCAATTTCTGTGCACGCAAGTTTCGATTTAAAGTTCGAGGCAACTTAAGTCTGCAATAAATGATAGCTCTGGAAGAAAAAATATTCGTAGGTTTTGGATAAGAAATTCTGCTAATCGATGCGAGCAAAGCCGCGGATTATACATGTTAATTGTAATTATAAAAATGTAATTTTTTTAATTTCAAATATTAATTAAAAAAATCTTTAGACGTCAACCTAATTAAAAAAATGCAAATATAAACTCAATTGATTATGCAATATTCGTCTCTTTTAATTACCCACTGGAGAAGAGAAAAAAATTGTATAAAATTCAAATTTCCAACAATTCCAATCAAGAGTATCTTCGAATATTCCATCTGTGTGCGTTCGGTACGGTCGAAAGGGGCGAAATCTATTGACATTAGAGTCGTCACGGTACGCCTGGAACTCGCGGATGGCGTGAACTATGGTCTAACATTCCCCGGAATGCAGGCGCAGGTGTTGTAATGCGCGCGATAACCGCAAACACTTGTAGTCGGCCTCCACTAATGCCAAAATCTATTCATATAGAAAATTATCTTGATGCTATCAATTCTCCCAACAGAATATTTTATTGATTAAAATATTATATTGTATAGTCCAACAGACATTTTGGTGCCGGTGATTTTTTAATTGTTCCTTGACCAGATTTAGTTTTCTACATAAGCTATATTGGCCCCTTTTAGAATAAAATCATTTAATTTTGTATTTAACTTATGTACATTTCACGTTATTACTTTCACGTTGAAAACGACGACAAAATGCTGATAGGTGTGTAGTTTTCAAAAAGCTTCCCATCTCTCCTCTTGTAGATCAGTGTTTCCCAAACTTTCGACATCTGTGTACCCCTTCTATAATTTTCATAATATTGGGGGTACTCAATTATTACTTACCCAAAAAGCGATTTTTTGAATATGTTTGATAACGTGTTTAAATTGAAAATTAAGATTACAGTGATTGAAAAGCTTTGTTCGCGTCAACAATCAAAGCATATTTATTGCCTCCTTTTTTTAGTACATAAATCAATTAGAAGGATGAAATTGTTTATATTGAGACGACAGATCATCATAATTTGGTTTCCTACTTGTTAATTTTAATTTATTCTAAAATACGGTTCCACATCCAAAAGCCTTTTGACTTAAGTCTACAAAAGCTGCGAAAGCAACTTCACATAGATACGAAGTTGTAAAAGGCAAGTTGTATTTCAGAACTTTCTCAAAAACCTAACCAGAATGAAGTTAAAGTGCACTCCTTATGTTTAATTTTTTTAAATCCGTCTAAAGGTAATCCCAACTATAAGTCTTATTCTGCATGCGATAAAACTTCCATTCAATATTTTTGTTTAAATCAGGAAAATATATTTTCAGACCCACTTGTAAAATCTCAAAATGCTCTGTTATACATTTCAGAGCATCAGCATCAATTTTTTCAGCCTAACTTGTTGTAAACTCATGTAGAGAGGGAAACGAGTCCACTTCTCCATTACCAACTCTCTTTTGCCACAAATTGAATTTTGCCATGGTAGCGTTCACTTTATCTTGAACATGAAACAATGAAGTTTCTTTACCTTGCAATGATAAGTTGAGAAAATTTAAAATAGAGAATATATTGGCTAGTATGCTTACACAGTCATGTAAACAGTTTCTCAGCTCAAGTTCATCTCTAAAAAAAAATTGAAGTGCATGTCTATGTTCAAATATACTCGATTTAGAAATTTCCCTCGAGATAGCCAATATTTCTTCACATATTTGCGAATAAAATAGTAAAATCAAATGACGGCCTTTAATGTGTTAATGGTTTTCACGCTTTCATCCAGAACGTTTTGTAGATCAAGGGCATCTTACGTGTTGCTAAAGCCTCTCGGTAGATGCAACAATGGGGATATGTTTCATTCTTAATTTTCGGAACGAGTCCTTCGTATGGTCGGAGTCCCCTCCGACCATTCTTTTTGCTCCATCTGTGCTTATTCCAATACATCTATTCCAATCAATTTTGTTTTCTTCCTTAAATTTATTCACAAGATTGAGGATATCTTCTCTTGTTGTATGACCTAATAATGGCTGGCAAAATAAAAAGTCGTCATGAATTTCTTGATCTTTTTCGTATCTAACAAACACCATAAGATTTGCAAAATTCGCAGTACCTGTGGACTCATCGACTTGTAATGCATAATTACGACATTGAGAAATATCAGACAATAACATCTGTTTCACATTATTAGACATATCAACAATTCGTCGATGAACTGTAATATTTGAGAGGGGAACGCGGTCAAATGTCTGTTTGCCCTATCTCCTATCAATACTTCTGCCATTATCTTGGCTGCTGGCTTGATTAAAGTCTCTCCAATCGTCTTCGCAGTATCGCATTTCGCAATGAAAACCGACACGCAATGCGGAGCTTCTAGGATTTTTTTATAGTCGCCTCCTGTCCAACCCGCATTACCCGCATTACTTTTCGAGATTGATTTAAATCCTTAAGTTTGTTAAAAAAAAATCGATTGGTTTATATTTGTACTGATTGTGATTTGTCTCAAAATGTCGTTTCAAGTGGGATGATTTCATGTTTTCATTTGATAGATTTTCAGAACAAATTACGCAAAGTGGAATATGTCCTTTTTCATCTCCAGTCCATGAGAATCCAAATTAAAAATATTCTTTGTAGTACTTACGAGTTTTCTTTACTTTTTTCTTAACAGGTTCAATTGAAGGTGGATCATTCTCGTTCATTTCCAGCGTCCGGCAACGCCACAGCTACGCATACATATAATACCATATGCATACATATAGCCTGAGCATATCAGAGAGGGGGGGGGGGCACAGAAGGGGCAGTTGCTATGGGCCTCATAATGTAAGGGGCCTCACTTTCCAAGATTCCAACCGAATTGTAAGCAAATTTGCTGATGCTAAAGCGCGAAAAGCAGTTGTTAAGTAAGTTTACTTATTGATTAAATATTTAATACCATAACAAAAACTATAATTTGTTCTATCCCTAAGTTTTTACTTTTCCACAAATGTGGAGGGGGCCATATACATATGCACAATAGTATTAAGTACCGAAGTTTTTTTATTATTTTTCTGTTTGTCATCGAAAAAAAGTAAGCTTTTTATAACAGGCGCAGCGGAAGTTCGGTGCAGCGCGTACACACCGCTAACCCGTCCACTTTGGGAAACACTGTTGCAGATGGATATAATAATTGAGTGTTTGAGTTTATTAGGAAACATTGCAAACTTTATTTAATTAGCATGCCAATATGTATGCCAATGGCTCTACAATTTCCTCAATTAAATTTCTGATTATAGCTGTGGAAACTATACTATATGGTCACATGCGGGACTTTTTTTGATTTTAAACAACATTACATTATATAAAATTTCCTGATCTGTAACAAGTTGTATAAAGAAAGAATATATGTTTTCACTTATTCTATCCGTGTACGCAATACACGCTTTTTTTTAATTTCTGAAATGTATGCATTGAAGGTGTTTAATTTATTTACTCTTGTTAACGGTAGTTCTTTAAATTGACCAATTGAGATACAACGTTCCAAGTTGATTTCATCACATTTTCATGATTTCATCACATGTCATTGATTTTTATCAGATTTCATCATGATTTGATTTTCGAAATATGTATTTTTTGAAATTTTTACCGGAGTATCATATCTACGCATTTTCTTGAAATGTTTTCCATCGTCCTTATTTAAATGGGACAATATCTGCAGTATTTTCGATTCATTTCTCTCAGCTGCTATGTCTTGGATCTGTAAAAATGTTGCTGTTATTTCTATACATTTTCTTAAAGGAAATGTGAGCATAGCTGCTATTGAAAAATTGTAGGATTTTTTTCATAAAAACATTTCATTGCTTATTAACCTTATTTAGTTTTGTACTAGACTTATAACTACGTCTCTTCACATAGAAACACTGCTTTAACCTTATAGAGTTTTCTTGCGTAAAATGTAATAATACTACTAATAATAAATGTAAAATGTAAAAATAATATATTATAATCAGTTTTTGTGTTTTCTTCTTCGAAAAAGCTTATTATTTGAGCATTATAGTCTGAGATTAGGTATTACTTTGTTATGACTAAACATTTCATGTGAGTCTTTACGATTATATTATCTATACATGTTTTTGATGACGGAAGGCTTGGTTCATCCATTGCCATATTGTAAATTAATGATGTGGAATTGATTTTAATTGAAAGATTTATTTGTTTGATTTTAATATATCTGTATTAAAAGCTCCAAGAAAGAAATCTTGAATATTTGTGTTATTTTATTATACGGCAGATTATGCATGTTACTTATAAAATGTGAAAAGATTGATAGAGCTGTACTATATATCTTCTTCTTCCTTTGGCTCTACAACCCTTTATGGGTTTTGGCCTCCTCTACTATTTTATGCCATTCTCCACGGTTTTCTGCTGCTCTTTTCCAATTCCTTACTCCTAGTGCTTTTATGTCTTCTTCCACGCTTTCCTTCCATCTTTTACGTGGTCTTCCTCTTGGTCGGCTATTGGTGGGTTTCCATTCCATGATAAGCTTGGTGTTTCGATCTTTTTCCATTCTTTGCACATGGCCTATCCACCTCAGTCTCTGTGCCTTTACATGTTTTACTATGTTGTTGTTTCCAATTAGAGACTCTAGTTCGTGATTCATTCTTATCCTGTATGTTCCGTCCTGTTCCCTTATCGGACCATATACTTTTCTTAATATTTTTCTTTCAAATGTCTTTAGTTCTTCCTCACTTTTCTTAAGGAGGGTCCATGTTTCACAGCCATAAGTAACAACCGGTCGTATTAGGCACTTAAATATAGTTATTTTGGATTTGTGACTTAGTAGTTTGCTGGTAAGTAGTTTTCTGTTCGCATAGTAGGTTCTATTTCCTTTTAATATTCGTATCTTTATTTCTTCACTCTCGTCGTTGGTTTGATTTAGTTGAGATCCCAAATACGTGAAATTTTTAACTTTTTCAAAGCTGTGGTCGCCTACTATGTATCTATCTTCATTTTGTGGTGCAGTTCTGGACATCATCATATATTTTGTTTTTTCTTGATTGACTGTCAGTCCTACTTTCCTTGCCTCTTTTTCGAGGTCCTTAAATGTGTCATTTACTGCATTTGCCATGCGCCCCGTGATTACTATGTCATCTGCATAGGCTCCGATTTGTCTACTTTTTGATGTTAAGTTTCCCGTTATCTTTAGTTTTTCTATAGCCGCATGTAATGTTAGGTTGAAAAGTAGAGCGGATAGCGCATCACCTTGTCTGACTCCAGACGTAATGTCGAATTTTTCGGTTTTATCGTTTTGTATTACTACTGCCGCTGACGTTCTTTCTAATGTTAGTTTAATTAGATTGACAATCTTTTTTGGTATGCCCATATGTATTAAGTTCAGGTATAACTTATTTCTATTGACCGAATCGAAGGCTTGTTGAAAATCAATGAAAAGGCAGTGTATGTCAAAATTGTGTTCGTATCCCTTTTCTAGCAGCAGTCGCATTTGGTGTATTTGATATGTTGTTGATCGGTTAGGTCGAAATCCACATTGATAGTCATCTTGTATATCTTCTGCATATACGTTCAACCTTTTGTGAATGAGGCATGAAATGATTTTATATGTTACATTTAATAATTTAATTCCTCTGTAATTTTTACAATCTCTTTTGCTTCCTTTCTTGTGAATAGGATGTATAAGGCCTAAATTCCACTCTTCTGGCATTGTTTCTTCCTCCCAGATTCGTTTGGTTAATTGGTGGATAACGGCCCACAGTTCTGGGCCTCCTGCCTTTAGTAGCTCTGCTGTATGTTATCGCTACCAGGTGCCTTGTTATTCTTAAAGGCAATTATGATCTCAGTTGTTTCTTCCAGTGTCGGTGTTTCAACTTTTGGTTCAGCTGTTTTGTACTGAGTTATTTCTTCTTCTGAGTTTGTTTCACTTTTATTATTAAGCAGGTCGCAGAAATATTCCTGCCATCGTTTCAGGACGTCTGATTTCTCTGTTAGGATCGTTCCATTTTTGTCGTCGCACAACATTTCTTTCGCTTTGTACTCTGAAGAATGTAGTTTTATTTCTCGGTAGAACTTTTTGTAATTTTTTCTGTTATTGCGCTCGTCTATTTCTTCTATTTCCTTGTTATAGTATTCTCTTTTCTTTCTTCGACACGTTCGGTATGCTTCTGTTTTTTTCTTTCATAGTCTTTCCTTTGGCTTCTCGATTCACGCTGGAGGCACTTGTTTTTTGCTTCATCTTTTATGTCTATCTTCTTCCTGCACTCCTCGTCAAACCATTATTCGTTTCGTATTTTTTGCTTTTCTCCTATCTTTTCAGCTCCTTTTAGAATATTATCTCTGATGTGTCTCCATTCATTCTCCACATCGTCTTCGCTTGGGTTTTTACGTAGGTGTTCCAGTATTGTTTCTTGATATTCTCTTTTTCCCTTTTCACTTTTCAGTTTTTCCACATTCCACTTCTTTGGTTTATCTCCTCCGCGTTTTTGTATGTTGCTTATTCTCTGTCTTACAGTTGCTATTACCAAGAAGTGGTCGGAATCGCAGTTGATTCCTCTGAACGAGCGTACATCTCTTATATTTGATGTCCATCTTCTTGATACTGCGACATGATCGATTTGGTTACATTTTCTCGTGCCCGGAATTTTCCATGTTCCTTTATGTATGCGCTTGTGCGGAAAGAGTGTACTACTTAATATCAAATTTTGCATTTCTGCTAGGTGGCATAATCTCTCTCCGTTTGGGCTTGTTTCTGCGTGCAAGCTGTGTCGTCCAGCAACACTCCTGTACCTCTGTTCTTGTCCTATCTTTGCATTAAAATCTCCCATCAATATCAAGATGTCGTGATTGGGTACTTTGTCGCATTCTTGTTGGATCCTGTCATAGAATTGGTCGATTATCATTTCGTCTGTTTCTTCCGTTGGAGCGTATGCGTTTAGAATGGTTATATTTGTAAATTTTCCTTTTAAGCGGATCTTGCACATTCGTTCGTTGATTGGTTCGAAGTGCATAAGCGTACTTCTCGCTTTATTGTTTAGTATGAATCCAGTTCCATATGATCCTTGTTTTTCACTCCCGCTATAGTATAGTGAGTATTCTCTTTTTCATACTTCGACCTGTCCTTTCCATCTGATTTCTTGCAGGGCTGTTACATCTATATTTTGCTTTATAAGTTTTTCGGCAATCTCCTGCATTTTTCCAGGTCTTAGCATGGTTCGTACATTCCATTTGCCTATTTTCATTTCCAATCTCTTGTCCTTTTTTCGTTGCGTGGTTCGTTGTCGTGGTTCCAGTCCGGTTTTATTTCGTAGAGTTTTCGTAACAAGTTTGTTTTTTCGGTGACGGGGAGTTAACCCGTCGCCCAACCCCCATTTCGGATGGCCAGTTCGCCTGCTCTCGTTTGCCCTCATTTCCGCCCTTGTCCATACGGGTTTTCACCGCATCTCAAAGGGTGTCCATGAGGTTACCAGGGATCACCAAGCGTGGAGGTGAGAGTCAGACTTGGGTAGGAGTGGCTATGCAACTAGTTCATTCCCAATGACTGTCGTGCGGTACGCATGCACTACCCCCTTTGATACCCCTGTACTATATATATTAACAATTATTGTAAGATCATTGTATATCAAGGTTTCAATAATTCTGTATTTTCAAAAGTCGACTATTCTGCATCATTTCTATGGTCTTTCTTTACATCCTGTTTTATTTTTACAATAAATTCCAGAATTTCGACAAAAAAATATTTAATTTGGTATATATGTAGTTCATTACTTTTCCAATGTTCAGTGGTAATTAAATATCTACAAGTGGTGTTTTAATAGGTATTCGATTTTGCCATAGAACTTCCTATAGTTTGACGTTCTGGTTAGTTAATTTTATGTTTTCAAATTTAAATTGGTTTTTTTGTGGGGTAGATTATTTTATCTTCTCTGAGAAAAAAGACCTGTTTCTCTAGTCTCGTTTATCTAATCCTGTTTGTCTAGTCTTGTTATCAATTTTTGTGTACTTGTTTGCTTAAAATCGAATCAATGATCTTACAAGACTTAGTCTTGTCTCTCTAGTCTTGTTTGTATAGTATTCAAATTCAAAATTTATTGTTACATATCAAATGTACATAATACATTATACAATAATACAATTTGCATTGTCAAAGAAAATAAATAGTAAAATAAAATAAAATAGAATATGCCAATCAAAATCTTAAGCTAAAAAATTCATCTAAAGTATATAATGTTTTACTAGAAGATGTTTAAATTTTTTCCTGAATGTTTTGGAAGAATTCTCATTGGTGAGACTAGGTTATTATATATAGAAACTCCAAATTTGCTTGGAGATTTAGTACAGATTTGTAAATTACATTTGGGTGTGTAAAGTTTATTGCGGCCTCTTGTGCTATGTTGATGAATATCCAGGTTTCTAACAATACTCCTTTTTATCTTATAAATAAAACTTGATACTTCTAATATATATATATATATATATATATATATATATATATATATATATATATAAATAAGCAGATAAGAGTATGCGTCTAACGGTTGACCCGCACGGACGCATATATCTCTTGAAAATGGCGAATGGTAGTTCGCCGAAACGTCGAGAATCCGGTTCTTTTCAGAACCAACCCTCAACATCAACGCGGAATCCCCGGGAAAACAAAACAACACAGATATCTTTCCGCGAAAACCTCAAATTCAACATATATATATATATATATATATATATATATATATATATATATATATATATATATATATATATATATATATATATATATACTCACAACGCTCAGAAGCCCTCAACGGCACAGACAGTGGAGTAGATGGACTACAGAACAGTGTATATGGCGGAAGAAGCAGCCGCGTACTCGGGATAATGAGTAAAAGGTATTTGGTACATGGTACCAAATATCATGTTAAGGGGACGACGGTTTCACATGTTAGTGGCGGTACCCCGACATCGTCTGTTTCACATGTTAGTGGCGGCTGATACTATAATACTCAGAAGTGGAACTCTTGAGTTTATTCGACTGACATGTCATGACCTTAATTATAACCTCATAACCTTAATTAAATCAACATGAATAGTGCACCTTCTAGAGCAATAAATTACCCCAGGGGTTTTTTCAGTCCCCGAGTGGTCTATTCGGATTCTGGGGAGACCACAGATGTGTGCAAGGAGGTAAGTCGAAGTACCTCAAATCCCGGTAGGAACATTCTTAAAGCAAAATCTCGGATTTGGATAATGACATTTAATGTTAATTCCCTTTTGAAAGCTGGGAAATTAAAAAATATCTTAAATAAAGCTAGAGAACGTAATATAAAAATTATTGCATACCAGGAATCACCGTACACAGATGAATGTCCTTTTGATTCTGAGAACTTTAGGATATTTAAAGGAAAGCCAGGAGAACGAGTCATGGCCCACTGTCCAAAATTTGGGACCGGATTTATAGTGGATAAATCAATACTTGAATCAGTTGTGACATTCAAGTCATACTCAGGACGCCTTTCCACCATAACAATCCCTTCTAAAACAAGGACTTGGGTCTCACCTAATGCCTTATTGGGTGAGTATCAACTGGATCATGTACTAATTTCCCGTTTGTATACTGCAGAAATCATGAAACTAAAAGTATTGAAAGGCCTGGACTTAGACTCTGATCATTATCCAACAAAATTTTCCCTTGATGTGATCCCTGAGAAACGAAATTTTACAAAACGAGTTCCTCAATGTAAATATGATATAGAGAATATTAAAGGTAATGAAAACTTCATGAAAGGAACTGAAGAAATACAACCACAAAATTGGCCGCAACTTCAAGCAGGACTCTTACAAACAGCTGTAAATATAACCCCGTTAAAAAGAACAAGCAAACACCCGTCGTGGACAGATGAATGTGACCAGTTAATACAACATAGGCAGCAAACCTGGCATAATTGGTCGTGCAATAAAACTCCGACCACATTGCAAGAACTTAAAAACGTTAGGAAGATAGTTACAAAATCAATAAGGAGGATTCGTAAAGTGAAAATTTTAAATTACAATCAATAGAAGAGGCAACGTAAGCAACATAAATCACGAAACTATTTTAGAACGTTCAAGCAAAAGTTGACAAAGTATTCTTCGCCATCGCTTCATTTTGTTAATGAAAATGGAGAATTGACTTATACTATAGATGCAAACTGTACAATCCTTGCAGTATACTTTTCTAAATTACTTAACAGTGATTTACCACAAGAAAAATTTAAGTTCATTAATTAAGGTTCAACCCCACCGACTGTACAAGAGATTAAAGACATTATTCAATCACTAAAAAATAACAAAGCTTCAGGGGAGGATCAAATAACTGCAGAATTGTGGAAAAATGCAGGGGAAAATTGTATCACAAAATTGCACGAAATTATGTTGGACATTTGGGAAACGGAAAAAATCTCCTCAGATTGGAAGTTGGCGATAATCCATCCTATACAAAAAAAAAGGAAATAAAACTGACCCAAACAATTATCGAGGTATATCCGTTCTTCAGGTCACATACAAAATTCTTTCAAAAGTGTTACTAAACCGTGCAGAGCTGGAAGTAGATAATCAAATCGGTGAATATCAAGGTGGATTCAGGAAGGGACGGTCCTGTGCAGAGCAAATTTTGAATTTGAAAAACGTCATACAATATTTTCGCAACACAACTAAAAAAAATATGTCATAACGTTTGTGGATTTCCGGAAAGCATACGACAGTATAGATCGCTTATCACTCTTTAGTGTTTTAGCAGAATTTGGACTTGACCAAAAAACAAGAAATATTATCAAAGACACACTTACGGAGACAAAGGCTAAAGTAAAATTTATGGGTGGATTAAGTGAAGAGTTTGAAATAAATACAGGCGTCCGTCAAGGTGATGAAATTTCTCCATTACTTTTCAATTGTGGCCTGGAAAAAGTTGTTAGGGAATAGAGAAAAGCAGGGGCACCATCTCACCGACTAGGGCCAAAGATTAAGGGTATTTAAATAGACTGCCTAGCATTTGCTGATGATATGGCACTAATTGCTGAAGACATCTCTGATGCACAGAAGCAGATTACTATCTTGGAAGAACAAGCAGCAAAAATAGGGCTTCATATCTCTTATGAAAAAACTAAATTTATGACTAACATAAAAAATGCGCCACATGAAATTTATATTAACGTTAACAAAATTGCTAGAGTAAAGGAATATAAATACTTAGGCGAGTGGGTTACAGAAAATGGCAATGAAAATAAATCTGTAACATCAAGAATCCAGAAAATGGAGGTAGCATTTCAATACACAAAAAATGTTTATAACAAGCAATGCCTGTCATGGAATAGTAAAATTCGTCATTATTTAACAGTGATTAAACCGGAAGCTCTTTATGCTTCAGAAACGCTAAATTTACAAATTAAAACATTAAAGGAACAATTAAATATTAAGGAAAGGAAAATTATGAGAAAGATCTTAGGGCCCAGAATTAAGAATGGCATACACTATCCCAAACCCAATTCTGAAATATATAGAAAAAATTCAAAAATTGCCGATAACATGAGAATGAGACGAATTAAATTTTTGGGTCATTTGGAAAGAATGAATCATACGAGGCTTACTTACCGAATCCACAAATTTCTACAGAACAAACGTACAAGACCAAAGTGGTACAAACAAGTGGAAAGGGACCTAGTGGAGATGGGATCGCCAGATCTCATGAATAGAAATGTGATCAGGAATATTGTTCATACAAGGGGATTTGAGGAAGATCTGAAGAAACCAACACGACGTGCATGGTCGGAGGAACAGAAAGTACAACAATCCATGAAGATGAAAAGCTATTGGGCAAGGAGGAAGGCTCAGCATACGTTGATTCCGCGTGGTCCTAAGTGACCCATCCGCGAGAAGAAGAATAAATACTCACATTTACGGTTTCTATTTGTAGCCACTCAAAAATGGGCTTGCAAGATGTGCCTGAGAAAATACCCATAAGGGAACGGATGACTTTTTTCTGTGCAATTAGAACATTTACAATTTTAGGTGATGTTCCCCAAACCAGAAATCCGTAAGTTAAAAGAGATTGAACCTCAGGATAGTATAAATTTGTCAGGATTTCATGGCTTAGAATATTCCTGAGATATCGGATTACATATGCCTTTTAATGCAACTTTTTTTAAATATTTTCGGTAGCTGTATTCCAAGTTAAAATTCCTCAATAACTAGGCGATGAAATTTTGTAGACTTAACTCATCTTCCTCTCATTCTTTCGAATAGGCCTACTTTGGACCACGCTTGTTCAACTGTTTTGCTTTGATATCTGCCCAGTATTGTCGCATCTTCTGCCGGTAAAATTTCTTTCTCTCTTCTGTCTAGAGGGCAACTTTCCTTCGGGGTTCTTTCTGAAATCCACGGACTTCGTCTCACAGACTGTCTGTTTGGGAGATCTGTTATTCCCAGTTCTTTAATATCTTTCTCGGTTTCTGTCAACCAAGTGGTACGAACATTCTTGCTTTGCCAGAAGGTGAACAGATGGTTGGTTAGTCGGTTTGGAGGCAATCTTGCAACGTGTCCATAGAAAGCTACCCTTCTTTTACTTGCACAGTCAGAGAGCATCTCAATATGTTCGTAGAGCTCAGAGTTATGCCGCCTTCGGAATTCCCCATCTTCCTTTACCGATCTTCCTGAGGATTCTCCTGTCTCTGATTTCTAATTTCTCTACTAGACCTCTTCGTTTTAAGAAAAGACACTCCATGGCATACAGGGCTTCGGGTCGTAAAATTGATGTGTGGTGTTTAAGTTTCAGGTTGCGTGATAGACATTTCTCATTGTAGGTATTCTTAGTCAGTCGATGGCTAGTTCTAACTTGTTGAATCTCATGGATAATGATGCTGTTTCTGATAAGTTGGGTTCAATTCATTTGCCGAGATACCTAAATTTCTCAGTCGTGTTGATGTTTCCCTCCTCTGGTAACATCTCTTTGCTTGCTTCTTTGATGTTGGTGAAAAATTCTGTTTTCTCCAGCGATAATTGAAGACCTACTTTGGCAGCCTGTTTTTTGAGGCAATTTACCTGCATTGTTCCCATCTCAAGAGAATCAGCAATCATTGCCATGTCATCTGCAAAGGACAGGCAATCTACAACCAGTCCATCGTTCTTACGTCTCAGGTAGATACCTCTTTTAACACGCAAGTTGATCAGTTCCATTCTCTCATAACCTTTTCAAGGACACAGTTGAAGAGAAGTGGGGAAAATCAATCTCCTTGTCTCACTCCTGTTTTTATTTCGAAGCTTTCTGAGATTTCGCCTCCAAATTTAACCTTGGAATGGGTGTTTGTCAAGGTTTCTGGGATAAGTCTGCATGTTTTGCTATCTAGCCCTAGTTCCTGTAGTACTGTGTTAAGCGTTTCTCTGTGAATAGAATCGTAGGCCTTCCTAAAATCAACAAAGGTGACGACCATCTTGCGGTTTTTCATCTTGAAGTATGCAAGTACAGTTTTAATATTGAGGATCTGTTCAACACAGGATCGGGTCTTCCTGATGCCTCCCCGGTATTCTCCCAGTTGACTATCCAGCTGAAAAGCCTTCAGCCTTGGAGAAAATCTAGTATGTTGCCGGGACGAGAGAAATTCCACGGTAGTTGTTTAGATCAGTAAAATCTCCCTTTTTGTGAAGCGGATGGATCAGAGCCGATTTCCTATCGGTTGGTAATTTCTCTATTTCTCAGATGTCCTGGATGATCTCGGTTAGCTTGCGCACGTCATTGCTTCCAGCCCCTTTCCACAGTTCAGCAAGGATAGCGTTCTCTCCAGCTGCCTTATTATTCTTAAGAAGTTGAATGATCTGGCCAACTTCTTCCAATGAAGGGGGCAGCTAGTCCGAGTTTGGTGTGGTTTGTTTATAGTCGAAGTCTTGGTTGGGTGGATCACAGTTGAGTAGATTTTTAAAGTACTGAGCTAAAAGGTGGCAGTTGTCCTTATCGTTAAAATTCAGTTTGCCTTGTGAGTCTCTGAAGTGGAGGCTTGGCGGAGCGAATTTTCTGAGTGTCTGCTTGAAGGTTCCAAAGAATTCTCTTTAGTTATCCTTATCAAAGCTCTCTTAGATTTGGGTTAGTTGGTTTTGTGTGAAGGTCCGTTTGGTTCCTCGAATTATCTTGGCTGTAACCTTCTTTGTTCCAAAAATTTATGCCAATTTTCCTTTGTCTTCTTACAATTCAACTCCACCCAAGTGGTCTGTCTTTGGGTTTATTGCATTGTCACAGTCTTCAGTCCACCACAAATGTTTCCTATGTTTCTAGCGAGAGGGGCGAGTTCATTGGCCGCCTGGAAAAGGATCTACTTCAGTATTGTCTACTTCAGTATTGTATTGTTCAGTCTCTGACTTACTTCTTGACTGTTCTTAAGACGCTTTTCGTCAAATCTTACCATTTTGCAGGTTCTGTGTAATGTAGTGTTTCTAGGCTTGTCTTATTTTGATCTTCGAGAGGCAGTGGTCTGAGTCCAGATTGGCGCTTCTTAGTACCTTCACCTTTTGTATTTCCTTTTGAGATTTTCGTGAAATGGCCACATGATCTATCTGGAATTCACCCAGGTTGGTATTAGGTGAAATCTAAGTCTTCTGCTTCCTTGGCAAGTGTTTGAAGGCTGTAGATTTCATAAGCAACCCAAAAGTCCTACACAGATCTGGCAATCGTTCTCCGTTACGGTTGGTTCGCTTATAAGTCGGATAATTGCGCCCCTATGTTTCTGTATTTGTTCTCTCTTCCCAATTTTGCATTGAGGTCACCAAGCATTAAGACGGTGTGTCTCTCTAGAAGTTAAGAAATAATATCTTCTAAGTTTTCCCAGAATTTATCATTTTTGTCTGGATTGCGTCTGTTGTCCTGGTTGATTGGGGCATGTACATTGACTATTCTGTAGCCCTTGGTTGCACGTTTGGGAGAGACGATGGATACAAGACTGCTCGGGGAGATAAAGTAGGCGACAGTACCCTGTGACTGATTATAAATCCTGTACCTAAGTGGGGTACGTTCTTCATTAACCGCTGACCCACTTTTCCTTTGAGGATTCTGCAGTCTCGGGACTCGAAGGACATGTTCGTCCGTAACTCTGGTTTCCTGTACTGCTGCCAGTATTATTTTGTGTCGTGTTAATGAATCAGTCAGATGTTTCATTTTACCCACTTTTAGCAGTGAGTTAGCATTAAATGTTGCGAAGAAGCTTTGCCGTCTTGCTCTGAGTTTATGTCCGGTGATTTCAGGATGCGCCGACTCATCCTTAAAGCATGTTGGTGCGGACTCCCCTGGATCCGAAAGTCCGCTAACGTCACCTAGGTTTCTTCATTTTTTATGTTTCTATGTTATACATATTTCCATTTAGTTTTTATTTTCTTTTCTAGAAGTTGGAATTCTGATTTGTTTTTATATTTATGATGACTGATCTAGATTTCTTAGATTTCAAACTTCTAGTGCCAATTTAAATTGAATAGATTAACGGTATTTATAATTTCATTCTGAGTGTTTCCACATCTTGGAAAATCTTCGATTTAATTATTATATCAGGAGTATTTTGAAGACCTATATTAGAAAATGTGTCTGAGCTCTGTTTTACAGCCTCAGAGTAGGTAGGCAATGTTATATAAGTGCTTTCTGATTCATAGTTGCTCAGTTTATCTTGTAACATTTTTATTATATCATTTCTATTATTTATTATTTCTACCTTATCTTTTATAATGTATTGAAAACTTTCAATATATTCGTTGTTTCTGCATTTTTTACAATTAAATTTCAAAGTGGCATGCACTTATGTGCACTGCTGTTAGTTCAGAACACTCCATACAAATGAGACTTCGGCAATTATCAGAAGATGAACAAGGAGATTCTGCCTTTTTTGTTTCTTGTTTTATTACCTTGCATAAAAAGCACTGCATGGTTTTATTTCACAATTATCCAGACAACACACAAAAGAATTGCCGCTTAAACGGCACACTTGTGAAAATATTTTATGGTTTTGTGGCAATTTTAGGTGATATTTTTAAAATATAGGCACCTTTTTGAATAAAATCATCTCATTTTGTAACTTATGTACATTTCACGTTATTGCTATCACGTTGAAAACGACGACAAAATGCTGATCCCTTCATGTAGATCTCCCTTCTTGTAGATCGATATAATAATGAAGTGTTTGAGTTTATTAGCAAACATTGCAAACTTTATTGAATTATCAGGAAATATATGTCAATGGATCTACAATTTCCTCAATTACATTTTTAATTACACCTGTGGAAACTTCGTCATATCCGGCACTTTTTTTGTTTTTAAACACCATTACAATATTTTAAATTTTCTGATCTGTAATATGTAGTATAAAGAAGGGTGTTTTCATGTTTTCACATGTTTTCACTTATTTGAACAAGGAATTGTAATTCAAGATGAAGAGTATTTATTATTAAGAAGAGATGGGAGGAATATTTTTAAAAGTTGCTAAATGAGGAAAATTGTGTTTGAGGATGGTATCCCAAATCACAATGTAACAACTGGCATATGCAGGGAATGCATATGATTAGGAAAATGAAATGTGGAAAAGCAACCGGCCCCGATGTAATTCGGTAATCCCCGATAAATGAAGAGGACATAGATATGTTGTGGAATCTATTCCAAGAGGTACTTAATGTAGGAAGTAATGCCCAAGAAATGGCGGTAGAGTACCATAATTCCCATTTATAAAGAGAAAGGTGACATTCCGGATTGCGCAAATTACAGAGGAATAAAACTCATGTCGGACACATTGAAGATCTGAGAGAAAGTTATTGAAAGTAGGCTTCGGGTGGAGACGACGATAGGAGGTGAACAGTTTGGATTTTTGCCGGGAAAGGGAACAAAAGATGCTATTTTTGCACTTAGGCAGGTGATGGAAAAGCACAGGGAGTAGAGAAAAGAACTATATATAGTGTTCATAGAGCTAGAGAAAGATTATGATCGGGTGCCCCGTCAGGAGGTATGGAGATGCATGAGATGCAAGTGAGTACCGGAGAAGTATGTGCGCATTGTACAGGATATGTACCGTGGAGCAAGGACACGAATTAGAAGCAGTGTAGGATTGTCAGATACTATACCGGTTCAAGTAAGTCTTCACCAAGGATATGCACTAAGCCCCTATATTTTTGATCTTATAATGGATGTCTTCTCTGAAAGTTTAAGAGAACCAGCTCCTAGGTGTATGATATTTTCAGATGATATTGTTTTATGCAGCACAAACAGGGAAGAGCTTGAATATTAACTGGAATGCTGAAGAAGAGCCATAGAGGACAGAGGCCTTAAAATCAGTAGAAATAAGACCGAATACCTGTGCCTTGGAGGAACTGGAAATGAAACTATTCAGAGGGATGATAGCCAACTACAGGCAAGGGACGGTTTCAAATATTTGAGATCCACAGTATCTGACGATGGCAATCTAGATCTGGAAATTACCCACCGAATGCAGGCTACCTGGTTAAACTGGAAAAGGTTATCTGGTATTCTCTGTGACAGGAGACTGAATATCCAAGTAAAGGGTAAAGCCTATAAATGTGCAGTGAGACCTGCAATGCTATACGGAACAGAAACTTGGCCAACAGTGCAGTCACTGTGCAAGGCACTGGAAGTGGCTGAAATTAAGATGCTAAGATCGATGTGTGGTGTTACAAGAGACGATCACAACAAGAACACCTTCATACGAGGCAGCGTAAAACTGATTGAAATATCAAAAATGGTGCAAGAAAGGCGCTTGCTCTGGTATGACCACATTAAGCGCAGGGATGAGAGTTATGTAAGAAGAAGAGTGCTTAATCTGGAGGTGGAAGGCAAAAGGGAAAGAGGCAGGCCTAGCAGAAGATGGATGAACTGCGTGCAGGATGATCTCCAGTTAACAGAAAGGAGAAGCAGTTAACAGAAAACACCATTTTGGACCGAGGTAAATGGAAACGACTTATGCGTCGACCCCGCATAAACGAGAAAAGACGAAGGAAGAAGAAGATATGTTTTCACTTAATCTATCGGACTTATTGTTAGTCTTGTCTGTCTAGTATTGCCTGCCAATTTTCGCTTGCTTTATCTTGTCTATCTTGTCTTGTTTGTATAGTATTGTCTAGCATTGTCTATGTAGTATTGTCTGTCTAGTCTTGTCTAGATTGTAGATTGTAGATATGGTGGTGACGACTTGTACTGCGACCTTTATAGATCTATTGTACCCCACCCTCCTCCTCCAAGTATTGGTGTACTTATCCATTTAGAGCGACTCCTCTAATCCTGTTTCCTTTAGGAATTTCAGGATCTGGGTGGGATTCAAGGCCTGCAGCTCCTCTGTGTTCAAGCAGTGAGCCCCAAGGTACATCTGTCTCTTGTGGAGTAATGCTCCGCAGTGTCCCATCAGGACTTCTGTCAGAATTCTAAGCTTGTTCTTGCTTAGTTTCATGCAAGCTTTTGTTCTCTTCTGGTTAATAGATGCCAGCATCACTTTGGATTGCCTTAGCCCTGGAAGTTCTTTCCAGGTTTTCATCCATTTTCCTCTTGTCTCTTTATCTAAACTTTTGTAGATGGTGTTCGCACTCATGCCGCAAAAGGGTTGCGGACCTATAAAGGGGCTACTGGGTCCCTTGTTTGCTAGGTGATCGGCTATAGTCTTGTCTATCAAGGCTTGTCTGCCAAGTCCTACCTGTTTAATGTTATCTGTCTAGTGTTGTTTATTTGTATATAGCCTTGTCTTGTGCGTCTAGCTTTGGGTGTCTAGTTTTGTCTGTCTGGCCTTGTCTGTATAGTCTTGTCTCATCTGTCTAACCTGGTTTGTTTAGTATTGTCTCTTTTGTCTCTCTTGAACTATTGTCTGTCTAATCTTGCCTAGTCTTGTCTGTCTAGTCTTATATATCTAGTCTCGTATGTCTAGTCTTGTCAGTCTAGCCTTGTCTGTCTAGTCTTGTCTATCAAGTCTTGTCTATCTACTCTTGTCTGTCTAGTTTTTTCTGTCTAGTTTTCTCCGTCTAGTCTTGTCTGTCTAGTCTTCTCTGTATAGTATCTCTCTTATCTTGTATGTCTAGTCTTGTCTGTCTAGTCCTGCCTGCCTAGTTCTGTCTGTCTAGTTCCGTCTGTCTAGTGTAATCTGTATAGTCAAACATATAATATGAACGTCTTTGTTTGATGCACAAAACTTTCTAGACTACTATATATGATGTAGTACAATAAATAATATATATCGTTGTACAATACTTGGGTTTTGAGAACTAAAGTAAATCTTATTTCATACTATTTTTACAGTGAAATTAAGGAATGGAGAGACTAAAATACAAACATAAATATATGATGTAGTACAAGTTGTCAGAAAGCGATTAGTCACCATTCGAACGGGGAGCATAAGACCGAACGCAGTCAGAGAAATGTAACTCTAATTTTACTTTTAATTAAGTTCTGTCATTAATCAAGGACACACGGCGCTTGGAACTTCCACCCAGCGTTCACTCACGGCTCGCTCTCCGACTCCGCGAGCAGTACAGGAGGGTGGATATGCACCCCTTCAAACCATCTTTCAATGTTAGCATTCTTTGAAAAATAGGAACTGTACGTTCACCATTTATACATTTATAATTAACAATGTCATCAAATGTAACATTTGTGGAATGATTTCAACACTAATATTAATATCAAGGAGATTAGACCACAACCAAATATTGTCTGTTTTAGATTGTGATAGAGATAAACAAGCAGAATGAAAAGACTATATTGGACAAATAAGACTTGTCCGGCAGCAGTAGATCTTGTTTGTTTAAGCAAATTTAAAATATCGAAACAAGTTTTGCCAATGTCGACGTCTTTGCTTGTTTAGATCAGTATATCACTTTTAGCTTATATTTTAGCATATTATATTCCTTTATTATTTATTTATTTACACGAATTGGCCAACTAAAGACCGCGTTGCAAATTCTATTTAATTTTTTTATTTTTTTTTATCTTCTCTAAAGCTATTCTTCTTTGTTCAGCTGTTAGTTTTCTGTTAGACTTAGTTTTTGGAGTCTCCTGAAAAACCTCAAATTCATTTATTGCCTTTCTGTACTTATCCCTGTTTATTAAGTCCATTTCTGTAAGTTTAAGTTCTGTGAGGTCCTTCTTTCCAATAAAGAGTTGGGTGTTTTCCAATTACTTATGTAAAGATTTCCTTCGTTAATCTGCTATCATCCATTCTCATCAGATTGCTGAAGAATATTAGCCTTCTCTTTCTCATTTCTGTTGTGACCGGTTTAATACATTGGTAGAACTTTTTATTGCTCATCTTTACCCATTTTTTGAAAAAAAAATTGTGTCCACCAAGAATCTTTCTCAGAATTACTCTTTCCTTCTTCTCGAGCTCCTCTACTAGTCCCTTGTTCTTGAGGGAGAGTGTTTCTACTGCATGTTGTACTTCAGTTCTTGTAACTGTGCTATAGTGTAATAACTTTGCATTGCGAGATAAACATTTTTTGTTATACAACTTCTGTGTTTAAATTTGTGTTCTCTTACATTTTGCTATTCGAAGTTTGACGGCTTCTTTTTCTATTGCAGTGTCCGTTATTATATTATCGATTAACATTATTTTCTTATCTAATAAAAGTAAAAATTAAAATGAAAAAAATGGGATAAACTAAGGTAACTAGGCTAAGGAGTAAATGAATAAAATAAGATAAAATAGAATAAAATAAGTAACAGATATTTTAGAGTAGGAATAGGATTATGCTCGGTCAGGATATTCGGTGCCAAACCAAGC
The DNA here is from genome assembly GCA_944588485.1 of Phosphuga atrata. Lineage (NCBI taxonomy): Eukaryota > Metazoa > Arthropoda > Insecta > Coleoptera > Silphidae > Phosphuga > Phosphuga atrata. Next base: position 12,770,418 of record OX155903.1, on the reverse strand, counting down.
GCAAACTAGTCGGAGGAGACTTATTCAATGGAAGTTGAACTTCAAGACCCCATTATTGGGGCTGCTCAGGTACAGATAAATGCGGAGGAATTATCTTGGACTGGATCTCAGAACTCGATCTATATGTGAGTAACGTAGGAAACTCACCCACTTTTTAACGCAGGAGCAGCTCCTCCATATTAGACCTTACTTTTGCTACGGACGACCTTGTGCATAAAATTCAAAACTGGCAGGTGCTAACGAGGGAAACACTAAGTGAGCACAGAATATAAACGACCAAAAAATATAAACGAGGACAAATTCGCAAATAGGCGGGACAAGGAAATTCACAACACAAATGACCGCTCACCTGATGCTTTCTACTGTATACTACAAAAAACTTGCAATGATATCCTTATGCCAAAAAAGCATTCGAAAAGAATACAGGTATACTGGTGGAGCGCGAAAATTTCTGAGATGAGAAAGATCTGTTTTGCTAAAGGACGTGCCCACCAACGGAAAGGGAAGAGAAATACAAACCCAGACATAGAAGCTACGTACAGAAATTCTTACGCCACAGCAAAAAAGAACTTACGCACAGAAATCAACAGATCCAAAAGGGAACACTGGCGTCAACTCTGCGAAAAAATAGATGAAAACGTGTGGGGTGACGCATATTCCATTGCTACCCGAGAACTCTAAGTAAGATCTCCAAATCTGAAAATGACCATGGAAATGGTGCGAGTAGTAGTGGAGGTTCTCTTCCCCAAGCACCAGAAACTACAGTGGGTTTTACCGGAAGTTAAAGACACTCTTGAATTTTCTATTGAGGAGCTGAACAGGGCCAGCCAACGTCTTCGAAATGGCAGAGCACCAGGACCCGACAATCTTCCACCAGAAGCTGCAAAGATTGCCGTAAACAGACAACCAAAATTCGTTCTAGAAGTCATGAACAATATAATAGCAGATGGCAGATTCCCGAATAGGTGGATGATAACAAGGTTGGTCCTCCTCCGGAAAGGTGAAAAGCCCATACACGAACCATCCTCTTACAGACCAATATGCTTGCTGGATGTCCTCGGGAAACTACTTGAACAACTGCTTCTAGCCAGAATTAAAGCCGAATTGGACAAGGGTGGCGGATTTGGACAAGGGATTCCGATAGACAATATGGGTTCAGAGAGGGGAGGTCTACGGTCGATGCCGTTCTGAGGGTGAGCAAAGTGGCAGAGAAAGCCACAAGCCACACGAAGAACACGTAAGATGACGGCGCTGATAACCCTAGACATAAAAAATGCTTTTAACTCTGCAGCCTGGGAAATGATTATGGAAGAGCTAACTAAGAGAACGTTTACCCCATACCTGTTGCGGCTGGTGCACAGCTACCTCTCAAATAGGAGAATACAGATGGAATCTCGCAATGAGGTCGTCGAATGCGAAGTAAATAGTGGTGTTCTTCAGGGCTCAATGTTGGGCCCTACCCTATGGAACATTCTATACGATGGCGTGTTAAGGCTCGTTTTCCCCGCAGGGGTGGAAATAGTAGAATTCGCCGAGAACAGGAAAAACTGAAGAAGAACTAATGAGAAAGGCAAATATCGCCATAAAGCAGGTCGATGAATTAAGGTCCTTAAGCTATCCCCTGAAAAAACAGAAGCTGTAGTTCTCACTGGCAATAGGAAAATAGGAGCTATAAAATTCAAAATTAAAAAAGTGGACATCACACCGAAATAAGAAGTCAAGTACCTAGTACCTCTCACTATTGACCAGAAACTGTCTTTCAAAGCACACCTTAAAAAAACTACAGAAAAAGCCTTAAAAATTACATCGGCCCTAGGAAAATTATTGCCTAACACCGGCGGTCCGAAAAGCAGTAAAAGAAGACTGCTGTGCTCTGTGGTTCACACGACTATTCTCTATGGAGCCTCGGTCTGGGCTGGAGCCATTGAAAAGGGGTACATGAAACAGATGCTCACTTCTGTACAGAGAAAAATGGCCATCAGAGTATGCAGTGCATACAGGACTATCTCCAGGGAAGCTGTGTTGGTGATTGCTGGCATCGTCCTGATAGAGTGCAAAATCCACTTATATAAGACAAGGAACTGGGCAAATAGGACAGAAAGACAAAAAATTGCAAATAACCAAATACATGAAGAATGACAAAAGTCATGGAGTATGTCCAAAACAGGACATTGGACCAAACTATTGATCCCAAAACTTAAACCTTGGCTAAAACGGAACCATTGTGAGATAACTTACCTTCTAACACAGGCCCTCAGCGGCCACGGATGCTTCAGGGATTATCTACATAGTTTTGGCAGGCCAAGTGACGCAATGTCTGTATACTGCGGCGACGTGGACTTCAAACTGTGTTTGAATGCAGTAGGTGGACGTGACATCCTGACACAACAAGAACAAGACGAACGGTCAAAAATCAACTACAAAAAGGAATACCAAAGCTATAGAGCCAATACTATATAGCCAGATTCCCGAACAACTATGGCGGCAAAAAAACCGCCCTTAACCCCTACTTCCACTTGGCTTAAAAAAGTACTCCACCCCGGTATCGCTTGCGCATTCCTTCAGGGTGAGCAGCCCACCCTGAAGGAATGCGCAAGCGATACCGGGGTGGAGTACTTTTTTAAGCCAAGTGGAAGTAGGGGTTTAGTGAGTGAGAGCCTCACATCCAGGCTGGTAGAGCTTCCCCCAAACCACATATAAAAAAAAAGGGATAGGATTATGATAAGTCATTGTACAGGCAATTAATTAAGATAGATCAGGCAGTTATCAGAAGGCCTGTGGGACAGATATACAGTATATAGCAGTGACATTTGGTGTTGGCCTAGAAGTATTTTGGAGGGCGTAAATAAATTGAACGCCAGTATTTAGTATTATTCGACTCTACAATTACATGTGAATACCAGGAGAAGGTGAGATTCTGAAAGATAAAGTTTACTATTGGGGGACAATGTGGTATTAGGGCAGGTCGTGGACTAGTCGGTTGAGGCATCTGGTGCAGGTGTCGAACGTCTTCCACCAGGTCTTATGTCGCTCTGACTCCTTTATTTCCTGTTCTCTTCTGAGCCAAGGGCATCCGGTGTTGAACATCGCGACCTCCGTCTGGTCTCTCCATGTTATGGTCATCGTGCAGCTGAATAATACGTTGGCTACGGAATCCACCACATTCACCACAGTCGCAGTCCGGCGACTCCCCTTCCAATCCGGTCGAGGTAGGAATTGAAGTTCCCGTGTCCCGTAATGAGTTGGACCGCTTGGTGTGATAGCGCCAGGTCCATTTTCATTCAGTTTTTAATCGATGGGATGAAATTCCTGGCACAGCTTCCGTTTTGGGTGTTCTCCCATCGCATTTGCCATTCCCTGAAAAACAAAAGAGAGATTCTGCTCCTCACATCTCTGTGGGATATTTTAATAAAAATAACAGGAAGTTGAGTTCCTGGCTCATGTGGAGAATCTATACCCACGGCCAGTCTGGCCAGCGCATCTGCTCTTCGTTTCCGATTGAGTCTTTATGAGCTCGAACCCAGTGCCAGCGCAGTTTTATTTGCTGCGATATCTCGCGCGCGATCTCCCACGTTACGTGGTGGATCTCGCTAATAACATTGTGTCAGATATGGATCTTTGCGGACAAAATTTTTCCACCACTTTTTCCACGTGTATATTGGGCTCTGATATTATAGCTGTCCTGTTGTTGAAATAGCCCCTAGCTAGGACGATAAGATTGTCTGTATATTTCTTATAAATCAGTCTGTCGATAATGAGTGGGCACCATGCGTTTTCGAACGCCCCGCTGATATCCAGAGCGACCGCCGCGCATTAGTGACCCGTCGATTTACATTCTGTCACGAATGTGTCTACTTACTTACCTACTCCTTTACGAAAGCCAAACTGATTATTGTTAAGTAACTTATTTTGGGAAAAATAATGCTCTAATCTAGTGATTAGGAGCGAATCTAGGATTTACCGGCTACAGGAAGTAAGCAGATAGGTCTGAAGTCTATTGTGCTTGATCCGTTCTTGTTTGGTTTGTGGATGGTCTTGACTGATTGTCCTTTCCAGCAAGCTGGGAAGTCACCCGGTCTCAGATATGTCTGAATTTTTAAAGGTTCAGAAATCTTGCTTTGAAATTTCACTTTGGACTTGGTATCTGTTAATGTTTGCTTCACAATCTCTCTGGTTTTTCTATCACTTCCAAATTTCTCCAGAGTTGTAATTAGGCTTTCTCTGTTTATTGAGTCATATGCCTTTCTGAAATCAATTGACGTTGTAACATGTGGTTGGTCAGCATATGTTCTGATTATGTTTTTGAGATTGATAATTTGCTCCGAACAGCTCCTCCCTTTTCTAAAGCCACCTTGGTATTCTCCTATTTGTGCATCGAGAACTGGTTCCAGCCTGTTTAACAGTAGTTTTGAAAGAACCTTGTATGAAACAGATAAGATGGAAATTCCCCTGTAATTTTTCAAGTCAGATCTGTCACGTTTTATGTGAAGCCTTTTTTGTGAATGCATAAGTTCCAACTTCCAATTTTCTGGGATTTTCTCGGTTCGCCAAATTTCCTTAATAATGGTACTGAGATGTAATGAAACTTTTCCTCGCCTAGTTTCAAAAGTTCAGCTGTGATTCCATCTTTACCAGGGGATTTGTTGTTCTCGATGGATTTTATCGCTTGCTGGACATCATCTGCAGTTGCTGGATGTTTTTCTGCAGGAATTTCGTCTGGAGTTTTGAATTCCGGTGTTTCTGGGGGCGATTTACAGTTGAGAAGTTCGAAATATTGTGCTAAAATCTTGCAGTTTTCTTGGTCATTTGTACCCATTTTCCCTGATTTGTCACGAAAATTTTAGCTGGGTGGTTCATACCCTTTCATGTGTCTTTTGAAGGGTTGGTAATAGCCATTATATTCCTTTATTTCATATATTTGTTATATTGTTTCATATATTATATTTTTAATTATTATATTTAGATATACATAGAAAAATTATTATAACAATTTTTGTATATATTTTTGTTTAAATATGAAAATATACGCATATTTTAATATTAAATTTTAAATGTTATGTGCGTTAGTATTTGCCACAATTTTTGTTCATGTCGTTTGTTAGTTGAATGTAGATGAAACCGCAACATATTTGCTATTAACACGGGCACATTTAATTTTAAATTCACACAGCCACACATACACATGTGTGTTTGTGTGTGTGTCTCTATTCGAATGTTTCGACAAAAATGTTATCGAAAAACAAAGTAAACAAACGATACTACCTGGATAAAGTAAGAAAAATAAGCATTAAATCTTGATAATATTAATCATGATTATATTTATATGTAGAAATGAATATATTGAACCAACTGTATTGCACATATTCATAATTTATATGCTTTTGATCAATACATTGTGAGAGTAATCCTTGATGCTCGATTGAATATTCTTTGAAATTTTGCAAAAAACGCATTGTATCATTGTGATCCATACAGGTAGGATAATGGGACGTGCGACGCGCGCGTTTGAGCAATTTGATAAAGATATCAAACACGTGGCGGTGGCTGCAGCCGACACACGTCAGATTAATTCACCTGTACTGGTGATGACACCAATGCATATTCCCACGAGATAAATCGCAGATAATGTTACAGGTTTAGTTATTTTCAATAAGCTTTCATCTGGATTGCTTTATTGATTTTTCGCAATTCTTTTTAATTATGCGTTTCAGCGTTTCCCAAACTATACTTAAATACAGTGAGCAGGGATATAAATATCTTTAAAAATTGTTGCAAAAATATTTATTATTGGTAAATTATAATTTTTAATTGTGTATAATAACTATTATATTTTCTTATAAATTATTTATTGTCATTAACCTGTTCATATTAAAGTTGATACTCTAATATTCAAATTGAATTTATTTTGTCTTTACCTGAATGTAGATATAGTGTTGAGTATTATTAATTCAATCTTCTTGTGCTTCTTCTACCACGTGTCCTAACGTCTCCATAAAGTTGGCGATATTTCTGGCTAAAATTCTAATTCTCATTCTAATTTCCATAAAATAAATCTAGATTACCCCGTCTTAATTTCATATTTGATTCTTAAATTAAAACAAAAAGCATATAAAAAATATCAAATAAGTAAAACTATAGCGGTTCTAGGATACCATAAAGACCTGAGGAAATTCGCTCAAGCCTTTGCGAGACGCGAACAAAGCAAATATAATCTCACTAGATATTGGTAAAGACCAAAAGCTACTATTGGGCAGGGTTAAGGAATTGCATGTAAGCATCATAAAACCCAGACACTTCTCCCAGAGTATTCACTTACATATACACATACATGAAACCATATGATGAAAAACTTTAGCACGGTTGGCGAATCAATTGTTAATGAGATTTTAAACAATATTAACTTCAAAGCACAGTGTAGCGATGGAATAAATATAAAAATGCCAAACCTATGTTTACCTGAAGTGCTACCTTATATAACAAGTATTGCCGTATTGTAATATTTGTTTGGTAGAATCGGTTTTCCTTCGGTCTGGAAAACAGCCATTATATAGCCAATACCAAAGACTATCCATCCATAAAAACTGTAATGATATAAAACCGAATTCCATATTATTATCTTTAAGGTGTTGGAAAGTACGTTGCAGATTTACTAAGTAAGTATCTGGAGACAAACACTAGACTGCCATCCACTTAATCTGGATTCGGCAAAGGACATAGCTGTTTCACTGTGCTACTAAAAATCAATCACTCTTAATGGCTTTGGATCACAATATGGCTTCAGAGTTTATACTACTGGATTTTAGCAAAGCCCACGATACGGTGGTAAAAGGAGTCGTAGATGCTTTTCTACCACCATTGTGAATTTGGTGTGGTCGTGTTGGGAGTTAAGATGGGTGAGGAACTTTTCCAGTTCTGGTCTGCCCGGGGGCCATATTACAAATGTGTCGTCCATATATCTTAACCAGAGTGTAGGTTTAAGTGTAGCTGATGAAATTGCATTTTCTAAATTTGTAAAGATTATGTTGGCTATTCTGAGGATAGAGGTGAACCCATTGGTTGACCATCGTACCTAAAGTATGTATTCTTTAGACAATGTTCCGCCAGATCTGATTTATATTTTTCTAGTTTTAATTTAGATCTTATGATGATTAAGGCCTCAGGGACCGGTACTTTTCTGAATAAAGATACGATGCCAAAGCTCACATGGAGATGGCCGGGCTGGAGTTGGTGATTTTTCAGGATGTCTATAAAGTGTTTAGCATTGCGGATATAGGAATCACAATCTTCAGCGTATGGTTGTAAACACTTTGACAAATGTTTCGCAAGAAGTTGGACCGGTGAACCAACAGAGCTTACAATTGTTTGGACTGGAGCTCCATCTTTATGGATTTCGGTAAACGGTATATATCTTAGGACACCGTGATGATTTCTCTCTTGGTATAAGATATTTCATTGATTGCTTGTATTATGGTGGAGCTTAGAATCTTTTATTTGGTTGTTTTTTCAAGAAGTTGTGGGGTAGGTTGTTCTGGGTAGATAAGCTGAATCATCTAAGATTCTAATCATTTTTTGTTTATTGTCATTGTCATTTGTTTATTGGTGATTAATTATCTATTCTGTTCGGCTCTGTTGTTGGATATTAAGTCTATCTGTTGCCAGAGGAGGGGGTGTAGCGAAATAGTTAGAGCTATGTGGATTGTCAGAATATATTGACCGCTGCTGTCAAGTTTCTCTCGTTTGGATTGAATTTAGTCCCGAAACAACGCTTGGCTTGGCATATATATATATATATATATATATATATATATATATATATATATATATATATATACATATATATATATATATATATATATATATACATATATATATATATATATATATATATATATATATATATATATATATATATATATATATATATATATACTCTTTGGGGATTGTCAGAACTCCACAAACTTTCAGGATCCAAAATCTTTCATTTCTTTCTTCTCTTTTTACTGCTAACGGCAACGGACGAGCAGCGGCAAAGATTTATGAAGAACGTTGTCCGAATAAGCAGCGGCCTCATCATACAACTTTTGCAAAATTTCATCGACGTCTTCGAGAACGTGGAAAATTTGAGACTTCAATGACAGATACAGGGCGTGATAAAACGGTTCGTACTGTGGCTTTAGAGGAAAATGTCTTGGATGCTGTTGCCAATAATCCGAGAACTAGTGTTCGAATTGTAGCACACGAACTTGGAACCAGTGCTTCAACAGTGTGGTGGGTTTTCGCGAACAGCTCTTACACCCTTTTAGAATTCACAAAGGCCACGCACTGAATTTTGATGACTTTGCTCCACGAGTACTGTTTTGTAGGGGGTCCTCGAACAGCACAAAACAGAATGAATGGTTTCCAGAGTTGATACTTTTTATCTATGTAGCTGCATATACAAGGGAAGGAAAGTTCGATAGCCATAACATGGACTTTTGGGCTGACGAAAAACCTCATGCAATACATTCTAGAGGTTATCAACAGAGATTTTCAATTAATGTTTGATGTGGGATTGTTGGCAACTATTTGATGGATCCATTGATGTCGCGGGATCGCTTAACGGGGGTGGCTTACACATTTTTTTTTTTAGAAAATTACTTCCTCAATGGATTAGACTTAATCGATGTAGAACTGAGACATGAAATGTGGTTTATTTTATGCATAATGGTGTACCAGCACGTTTATTACGTGGCACAAGTGTTAGACAAGTCTTCAATGACTGAATACGAAGTGTCTTACTTGCGAAAACGTCAAGGCTTCGGGAGAATAAGGTTTACGTTTCCGAAAGAGCCGGATATGGCTTAGGCAAACTTTACGGACGTCGTGTTAAAACTTACTCCACAACATAAAAATGTGACCGTACGGCTATCTCATTTGTACAATTTTGAGGAGAATCTTTCCTCTTTTGACATAGAGTAAGTGAGAGTCTTTATGTTTAGCATAATTATAAACTATTTTCTAACGTAATAATAAACATACTGATTAATTTATACATGTTTCTTTCCTACCTAATCTCTGTATCAATCCACCCCCTGGCGGGGGAGCAATGATACACTTTCCATTTTTTTTTAGGTCACTTTTTACGCTAGTACATTTTGCAATTTCACCCAAATTAGCTCGTTAGGTTTTAAATAAAGAATCAATCTTTTCGAGGAAATACCTTTCATTCAGATTAATTATTGGTATAACACCTAAAAATGGCATGTTTTGAAAATCGTACCAAACACGTATTGTACCGTTTTGAACACGTACCGTACTGTTTTGCCTATAATACAAAATGTTTATTTGATGATTCATTCAACACGTGCAAGCATGGAAGTGTCGAGTCAGCATTTTCCGGTTTCAACTTGTCTGGATGAGTCATATTTGGTGCATTTTGATTGGTTCATTGAGTATTCGTTGGGGTATCAATAGGAGGAAAACTACTAATAATGAATTAGTTATATCAACGCAATGTCATTAGCCACACCAGTAGTAGCCGCTGGTGATGGCGGCATCCCAATCAGATTCAGATTTAAGGTGAACTTTCTTGGATAACTTGTTACAAGATTTCGATGAAGAAATTAAATGTGAATGTCGACTCATAAACGAAGTTAGCTACTCCATCTCCAAGACATTATCGGTTTCAACTGGTTTCTGCGCAGTTACAGGGTATTATCAGTTTGTTCGAATATTCAACTCAAAAAGAAGTTTCACATTAATTCCAATTGAATGGTTCGCATTAAAAATTTAATGGCAGAAGATGAATACATTCTTAACTCAACCTAACCTAACCTACACCAGCGCCTAAACCACAAAGAGGAGGAAGTGTTCCAACTGCGGCTCTTTGTTAGAAACTCAATAGGCGGAAATATCATATACCGAAATAGTGCCCGCTTGCGATAGCATCATCATAATTTTTCACTCATCAACCAAAAGGAATAGAAGCAGATAAATCACATTACAAAGCAGGGGAGTTCAATTCGATTTGGATCAAGAGGAGGTATGCCAGTAAGATGGTTTATTTAAATTAATTGATTTTCGTTTAGAGCGTTTCAAACCATTCAACTTTGACAATTATTACAACGAGTGTCTGCATTATAAATTTACCAAATGATTGTGACGTCGCATCAACGCTGAAAAACTTGCTACAAACATATTCAGCTAGCCAGCACTTTGAAAGCATGGAATATGTGTATGAGATATTGGCGCACAACAAATGGAAATTATTTAAAGACGTAGAAACAACTCGGCAGTGGAATTGTTAAGATCACCAACGATGCAGTAGAACGGCTAGTACAAAGAAAAACACGATTGGAGCAACCTATTGAAAAAATACAACGGTTAAAATTAACAACTAAAAGATATCAAGATGCGAAAAAGTGTTTCTGATCAACTTTTTTCTAAACTGCGTATCAATGAATAAGTGCTGTACTTGCTGCAGTCAATATAAATTATATAACGGCTTGAAGCCGCCATAGAAGCTACCTTTCCAGAACTTTTGCCCCGGCGTCCAGCAAACAGATAAATCAAAAACTTTCTAATCCTTGGATCCGTTCTAATAAATGGATCCAAGAACAACTTTTTGTATTGCTGTAGAATGTTTCCTAATTGAGCTGGAGACCTATAATTGGTGTCATTTTATAGCATTTTTATAGCCTTTCCAATGATTTACAACAATAAAAATGTTACGATAAGAAAAAAAAAATTAAAACTCATTTTAAAATTTTAATAACTTTTTTTCAGGAAGTACATATTTAAAAATTTCCAATTTAATTCCATGACTAGCTAGTATTGTTGTAAATCACAGATCAAAATATAAATTTTGGCTTCATTGTTAAGAAAAAGACGAACTTCCGTTTCCAATTGGCCTTACTAACTTCATCATGTTCATAAAATAAACGTACAATTTCAACTGTTTCTATTGGCAAGTTCTTCCCTGGTTTCAAATTTTGACCTTCTAAAAAGCCTTTCTCTGAGAGAATTATTTTTGATTGTCTAACCATATAGCTCGGTACATTAAATCCAAGCATTATATTTCTAATGCTCCAATTTTCAGTTAAACGAGTTAAAATTAGCTTTCCGTCCTACTCGTACAACTCTGAAACTTAATTTTCAGATTTTTGACAACTTCTAAATTCTCAATATCATTATCATTTTCGGATGACGAACTTTCAGCAGCAGCCACAAAAATTTTACGTTTTATAGTTTAAGATATTTTTCTTACTTTCGATGTGCCATATTTCTTGCATTTAAACAATACTAAGTATTCATGGAATAAATTTGAAAATTTTAAAATATGTACATTCTGAAAAAATTTAAATTAAAATGTTAAATCAGGTTTAGTGTTTTTTTTTTCATACATTAACCTATGTAGTGTTGTATATCATAGCAAAGGGAGGAAAAATGCTGTCAAATGGCACCGATTCCAGGTTTCTAGCTAGATTAAAAAGGCTGCTACAGCGTGTTCCCTGTTTAAAGCAGAGTTGACACATCTCAGTAAAATTTCAATATTTTTCCAAGTTAATACCAATATGTGAAACATGTGCCAAATTTCAAGAAAATCTGAGATGGTAAGAATGAAAATGGTATTTTTTAGTGTCGCACAGTTGGAAACATACCCGCCGTTTTTGGATGCGTTCGTCGTGCTTTATTGCAACGGTGTCGGCTGTGCATTGAACATGGGGGGCGAAATTTTGAACAAATTTTGTAAATTGTACATAGTTCTTTCTTATGTTTGTAAATTTTATCAATTAAAACTTGAAAAGCGTTGGTAAAACGTTACAAATACAATTTTTTTCCAAAATTAGTAATATACGTCTAAACAAATCACTTACCTGAAAATTTTAAGGCTTACGCTGATATATACAGCAACCTAGAAAACAGACTTGAGTTCAGGTTTAAAACTGCAAAAAATCAAATTTTAGTGTCAATTTATGTCGATTTTAAATTTACCTCGAGATATTTCAAGATTCTTTCCAAAATCCTTTATTGTAATATATCCATTATTAACTTTAAGTTAAAAAAAAAAACGTATGCGGTCAAGGGACCCCCGTCAGGAACGAAGTTTCTCGCGCATTTAACAGAATCCTCGGGCTTGGAATGATTGAGAACTTGGTCTAATTACTTGCTGAGCTTCATCATTAATGGATGATTGAATTTGATTATTCAGAAAGGGACTAAATATTATTTTTTCAGTTTCTTCATTACTTTCGATTAATATGGTTGGTAATGAATCTTCTTTCGATGCTTGTAAACATTCAGGTTCAACGTGATTCTTCTTTGATTAGAATTTGTCTCTGTATATTTTAACGCAATTAACGCCAGCATGTTCTAAATCTGTATTTTGTAAAATTTCTTTTTTCCTTTTTCTCTGTCGATACTCTTTTTGACACTGAGCTTGTGATTTCACTATTTTCTTTCTATAATGTATATGTCGTAGTCATATAGTGAAATCCATCAGCTTATGTAAAACTGAGTTATTGCATGACCTGCCGACAGTTCATGTACCTATTCTATTTGAAATTCTCGATATGACTAGCTACTTCGTGAAACCATCTCAAATATGTTTCTTTATTTATCTCTTTATTAATAGGTCTTTTAATTAAGACAAGTTGCTTTATTCTATCAAGTGACAGCACTTTGGCATTTTTTGAAACATCGAATCGGTAAGTTGATAAGATAGTGAGTGTGAATCCTAGTTAAATAATTGCCTCATAAAATTGGAGATTTCATGAGCTACACGAATTAGATAAACTACTCGAACTACCGACAAATCATGCAATGGCTCAGTTTTACACAATCTGACTTATTTTCACTATATGACTAAAACATATATAAATATAGTAAATATCAATCACTCGAATTACATGTACGATAAACATGTGTAAACAGTTAGCAATTGCTTCAAATTATACAGTTTTTTTTTATTAACTTACTTTTTTCAGTATTTTGTATATATTTTCTTGGGTTTCCATTTCTCGAAACCTAATTCAAATAATAAGTATAATATTTATAAACAATATAACTCACGTATAATTTAAAACAACAACAAACTTGAGAGAGAACAGAAAGAAAAACGTTTGAACAAATTTCATTTCTTGTCTATTTTCTTGTTTAGTTTTAAGGTTATAAACCACGCTCGCCTGTCATTCTGCGAAAGAAAGATAGAGCACGCATTATAGTAATATACACTGAGAGACAGAGAAAGAAAGAGAGCGCGCGCAGTATAGAAATATACAGTGATAGAAAGAGAAAGAAACTAACGCGGCATATTACGAAAGAGAGAGTGCGCGGAATAGAGATATACACTGCAAGTATAATAAAAGAGAGCGCGCTATAGAAATATACACTGAGAGAAAGAGAAAGAAACTAACGCGGCGTATACGTTTTCTGTCGAATCGCTCATACCGAGACCTCCCTAAAGGAACTTCGTTCCAAAAATTATGTCGAACTCTTGTTTAATCTGTTCTGAACTACGGTTTTGTCTGATATTACCCTTGCTTACCTGCGGGGGAAGGTGTAACCCCTACCAGGCGCGTCCCCGGGTGGCGGATAGGGGATTGCACACGCGGACCAACACCATTGCACGGTAACCATGCTTCGACACGAGATTACCAGTTTCCTCTTATCTTTCCTTCTTTGATCTTTCGACCTCCCTTGGTCAACTCTTCGGTCTACTCTTGACCACCTTTCAACTCCTGATGCTAGTTGGTATCGAGGGCTAGGGAGTTAAACTTCTTTCTTCTTCAGTCTATTACTCCTAATCCTACGGTGGTGGACCTTACCCGTGCCAAAAGGATGCATGGCCAGAAGGAGGTCAGTCTGGTCCCTAACGAAAGGAAACCTGGCAAAAGGTATAAATTGCACCCCCCCTCAATGGATAGTGCAAACCGAGGTAACAATCACCAGGTGGGTACGGGCAACAGCTCGGAATCCCACCCTGCGCAAGCAGGCCGCCCAATCGGATCTGGTGTGGGCAACAATCCATTCCCGGAACGTGAGTTCCCCAAAAAGTCCACCCGTAAAGGGAGACTCCCGTCCTCTAAGGACAACACAAGTAGCAGGCTAACGAAACCCGGGCCTAGCACTAGTAATGATGTAGAGCTGAATAAAGCGGCATCTAGCAAAAAATAGGCGAAACCGTCCGTCAGAGCCTACAGGTATAGAAGGGCGGCTTACAAACTCCTTGACAAATTTAAGGGCATCCCGGAGGAAAAGCGGTCTGATCAAGACAAGGCGAAACTCGAGTGGGCCCTAAAAGTTACGAAAGAGCATGAGTCGGCGGCAACCCAGGGATCGTCCAAAAGAAAGGACAGATCAATGGATGAATCCCCGCTCATAGGGAAAAAAAGGGCACGACTGAGTCCTTTGCCACAGTCCAACAAAAAGGGACTCCCGAAGCGCTCATACAGTGAAATCATGAAAGATCATCTGGTATGGGCGGTCATTGACAGAGGTCACCGGGATGGGAGTATCGCGCAAGCCAAATGGGGACTGGTGGAAGCGGCTCTCTTGGGCAAATACCTGGACATTCTCCAGAAGAATCCAGGCCCAGCTCCTTGCTGCAGAGACGCAGGTTGGCATCAAGCACATATCAAGCTGGTGGCTTGTGCAGATCAACGATCAGCGGACCTGTACAAGCAAGCCATCGGGGAAGTGGGGGAAGTCTGGCCAGGCGCCCGAATCGAGGCTGTCTCAAGGGACAAGATCCCGAGCAGACCGAGATCGAGAGCCTGGATCCAGACGGAACCCTCTGACCCGAGGACAATTCTGAAGATAATTCAGACCAGCAACCCCACGCTTCCAACTGAGGATTGGAGCGTTATCAAAGTTAGCGAGGCAGCGGGTATGAGAAGGCAAGTAATTGTTAAACGAAGCATCTCTAGCGCCACTGGCAGAAAGTAAGGGAGTGATCAGCTACGGCTTCGGCTCCACTACCCTGAATGTTTACAAGAGTGACCAGAGAACCCCAATCCCCCCGAGGAAAGGGGAGCCTCGGTCACATTCAGACAGTGAGATGTCAGATATGGGGGTCACTAATATGTTCGGACCTCTCCATCTAGATGAGATAAGCGAAGCAGAGGAGAATCTGGCACTAATCTCTGACACCGAAGACGACATCGACGTAACGATCGTCGCGGTGCCAGAAAACTCTCTCAGCGATGGTGGGGGTAATACAATGTAACCTCCACCACTCCAAAGCAGCCTCGGCTGCTCTGCTCCTCCAACTGTCAAAGGGAGGAGTCGACATCGCCCTAATCCAAGAACCCTGGGTCGTGGGTACCAAGATCTGTGGACTGGGCTCTGACAAGTACAGGTTACTATACGTAAAAAACGCAGGTAAGCCACGCTCGTGCGTCCTGGCGGATAAAAGCATCAACGCTTTTATGATGCCTAACCACAGCGATTGCGACACTGTCACTGTATCAATGGGACTTTCTAACCGTAGGTTATGGATGATCTCAGGATACTTCGCCCATGAGAAGGAAAGTCCCCCAGAGGGTTTCCATGGTATAGTCACAGAAGCCAACCGAGTAGGGGCGGACGTGATTATTGGAGCCGATGCCAATGCCCACCACACCATATGGAGCAGGTCGGACACGAACAACAGAGGTGAGTCTTTACTAGAATTTATACTAACCTCCGACCTAGAAATATGTAATATAGGTAACACTTCCACCTTCACCACAGCCGTGAGAGAGGAGGTACTTGATATTACACTCGTTTCCACTAAAACGCCTAACCTTGTAAGCAATTGGAAAGTGTCAAAAGAACACTCCTTTTCTTATCATAGGTTTATTAAATTTAAGGTAGGCATACAGATGCAAACTAGGCCTAAGTTTGTAGACAAACGGAAGACTGACTGGGGTACAAAACTACCCTATCGGGTCTTCTATCGGAAGAGCCGCCCCCAACACCAAAAACAGGGGATGAGCTAGACAGAACTGTAAAACAGTTCACAGGTGCCTGTAACAAGGCCATGCGCACATCATGCAAAGTCGTGAGCAGGATAGGTAAGAGCAAACCATGGTGGTTGACGCCGTTAATAAGCTCCCTAAGAAAGGAAAGCATGAGGCTGTTCAACGAGGCAAAAAGCACCAATGAGTGGACTGCCTATAAGAACAGCCTACGGAATTTCAAAACGGAAGTTAGGAAGGCCAAAAGGTCATCCTTTGCTCGGCTCTGCGAGCAAATAGAGGAAACCTCAGAAGCCAGCCGACTGCGAAAAATTTTATCTAAGGATCCGGCAGTCCAAAGCTTCATACAGAAGCAAAATGGAAACTGGACAACCTCATGTACAGAAACGCTGGAGCTACTCATGGATACATACTTTCCAAACAATGGAATAAGTGTAGTGGACTCCACCATAACTGCTCCACCTCGGTATCTGGCTGACAGAATTGTAGGTGGAGATAAGTTAATCTGGAGCATCAAAAGCTTCAAACCCTTTAAGTCACCTGGACCTGACGGGATCAGTCCAGTTGAGCTGCAAGAGGCCATAGATATAGTTACACCTTGGTTGGAGACTATGTTTAAGGCATGTATAAACCTCTCATACATCCCAAAAATATGGAGAGAGGTCGAAGCGGTCTTCATCCCAAAAGGAGGAAAGGCCTCACACACCTCCCCCAAAGACCTGAGACCAATCAGCTTATCATCGTTCCTGCTAAAGACACTTGAAAGACTGATTGACTTGCACATGAAGGAGGCATTACACCCTGAAATGCTGTCAATGTCTTAGCACGCATACACAAAGGGGAAATCCGTGGAAACAGCACTCCACGCCTTGGTAAACCAGATAGAGAGCTCGATGAGGCATAAGGAGTTCACGATGGTTGTCTTCCTCGATATAGAAGGGGCATTTAACAACGTGAAGCCTGAAGCTATAGAATCAGCCTTAACTGGACTAGCTATGGACAACGCTCTTTGTCACCTGATCGGAAAAATGCTCCGTGAAAGGAACATTAGGGCCACAATGGGAGAATCCCACATAAGAAGGAAGGTGAGTAGGGGAACCCCACAAGGAGGCGTCCTCTCACCATTGCTTTGGAACATCACGCTAAATGAGCTGCTCCTCCAACTTAGGAAATCCGGCTGCAGGGTCGTCGCCTATGCGGATGACGTAATAATAGCGGCCTCAGGGAAACACCTCAATACAATGTTGCAACTTGTTAAAGGGGCCCTATCGAAACTAGAGCAATGGTGCAAAAGGTGTGGCGTAGATGTCAACCCGGCGAAATCCGAGCTAGTCGTTTTCACAAGGAAACACAACATCCCAGAATTCAGGCTCCCAATGCTAAAGGGCACTGAACTGACGATCAAGGAGAGCGCCAAGTACTTAGGTCTCATACTAGACCGAAAGTTATCTTGGAAGCTCAACATAAACGAAAGAGTACGGAAAGCAACGGTGGCGCTGTACTCTTGCAAGAGAGCGGTGGGGAAATCTTAGGGCCTCAACCCCAAGATTAGCTTCTGGCTATACAGAGCCGTAGTTACACCAATACTCTACTACGTCGTTTTCATATGGTGGCCGGCACTTAATAAAAGAGTCCATCAAATGGCGCTTACAAAAGTGCAGAGAATGGCGGCGCTCATGATAACGGGAGCCATGAGAACGACGCCTACGAAAGCCTTGGAGACAATCCTGGACATAGCCCCGGTCGATTTAATGGGCAAGCAACTTGCCATTACCACAGCACTTAGACTAAAGTCAGTGCGAATGTTGACATCGGACTATCGTGGACACGCCGGAATAATCAATGAATTTAAAGGGGTGCCCAAAAACATAGACCGATGTCTAGCAACACCTGCTTTTGGCAACAACTTCTCATACCACATACCCTCTAAAGAGGAGTGGATGGAAAAGAAAAAGGTACCAGCAGGACACACGCAGGTCTTTACAGACGGCTCACGGAGGGAGGACAAAGTGGGCAGCGGAGTTTTCTCCAACGACCTCAACCTCAGAATTAGCTTACGCCTGCCAGACTACTGCAGCGTTCTACAGGCGCAGGTAACCGCCATAAAAGGGGCAGCAGAGTGGCTTATGGTAAATGGGGACCCTGGTGAACAGATCCACATTTATACCGATAGCCAAGCTGCTCTCCGGGCAGTTACTAGCGTGTGCACCAACTCAGCAGTGGTCTCTGGCTGTCGGAGAAAGCTGAATGAGCTCGCAGCACACACAGACGTGAGACTCACGTGGGTACCAAGCCACAGCGGGATCCCAGGTAACGCAAAAGCGGATAAGCTTGCAAAGAACGGCACAAGACTGCACTCAACCGAAGTATTACAGGATATTGGTATTCCATTTGCCTCGTGCAAGGAGACCATAGCCGAAATAACCTCGAACCTAGCGGAGCGAAGGTGGAGGGATGAAGACACCTGCGAGGTAACCAGGCAAATATGGCCTCACCGAAACAGGAAAAGAAGCACCAACATCGTCTCTCTAAAAAGAAACGATATCAGACTGGCAGTGGGAGTCATCACGGGACACTGTCCCATTGGCAAGCACGCTGAGAGACTGGGCATAGCGAAGCGGGATTACTGCAGAGGCTGCCTGGACGAGGAGGAAGAGGAGAGTGTTCAGCATTACCTATGCCAATGCCCCTCTCTGACCGCAACACGATTGCTCTTCTTAGGCCGACCTTTCTTGGATGATCTCTCTGACCTCGCATCACTAGATGCGCAGACTCTCATGAGGTTCATCCACGGCTCGAAATGGTGTGACAAAAACCCCTGAGGAGGGTTGTACAAGTACCGTGGTAACACAACGGGCCCATCTGAGGCCTATGTGAGCATTAGATGCCACTTAAACCTAACCTAACCTACCCTTGCTTAGATTCTGCATCAAAACACTGTTTACAAAACATTCAGAATAACTGTGTTCCCTTTATATATGGCCATCGTAAATATGATCACATAAGCGGGATTCTCCTTAAATTGAACTAGCTGAAAATAGATGACCTCTTCCAATATAGTCTTCTCACCTTTGCCCTTATTATTATCACCACTAAAATGCCACCTTTTTTTCTTCAACCTTTTTCACTCACCGTTCCTTTTTCCATAGTATTGACGTCAGATTTAAACAATTGTTTTCGCTACCAAGATTTCACTGAGCTTTATCTCGGAGATCTATTTTCGGAGATTTTTTCCCTCAATGCTATAAAAGCTTACAATAAGCTAGATAACTCACTGAAAATATTATCCTTGAATAATTTCAAAGGTTAGAGAAATTTTGCTCAATAAAACATAATGAAACTGCGTTGTTAATCTGCTTACTTTGTTTATTTGTTTTATTATATCAGTTGTTACTTTTATTATACTTGTTCTTTATTAATGTTTTTACAATTTTCTATAATTGTATTGTATTGTATTGAATGTACGAACGGTCGTGTATTTACATTTATGCCAATAAAGGATTATTATTAAAATTTTCTATAATCTGTTATTTTCGTAATAATACTTTAGTTTGTAGTTTAATTTATTTTGTTTACTTTTACTATTTATTTCTCTTTCTCATTCATTTTTTCCATTTTTTTATTTTTATTAATCTGTCAGGTTACGTGTTAAGTATTTATTTTCATTTAATACAATAAAGACATTGTTATTACGAATATTATTATATTTAGTCTAAATACTTAGATAAAAGAAATAGTAATATTGCAACACCGTTCCTAATTTGCCTCGAAGAAATATAACTATTTACTGCTGTTTTGTTAATTAATTATTACTTGTTTTATGTATATTAAAAATGTTTGTTTCCTTGCTATATTTTTAATACAAAAGTAGTGCAGATTCAAAAATAAAATTGTTTAAAAAACAAACATTCAAAATACTGTTATGGGTATTAGTTTTATTCCGTTTTAATTAGTTGGTCGGACCGTCGGATGGCCACTTGAAAATTCAATATTGATATAGGATGCCTCGATGAGTTTCAAAAGAATTATGCAGCCAATTTCGATATTTGCTAAGTACATCTGACGCCCCCCTGTACAGCCCGAGTTATTGCATTCTCTCTGTTCAAGTGCCTGCGTGTTTTTTACTCCCACTCCCCTTGATTCCTTTTTATTCTATCACAATATGGTGTATTCTTACATACTCTACATTGTTTAAATATCTACTTTTTATTTCACAAACGAAGTATAAATATACAAAATGTGAACGATTTTCAATAAAAAAATAATTAAATTCATCGACTTATCGTTATATTATTAATTTGTGACATTCTGTTCATCCATTTTTAATATTAACTCAGTCCTGTGTCCTCTTGATTTAATATCATAGTTTGTCTTTTTTGTCTGCCCTATTTGTCTATCTAGTTTATAGAAAATTGTCTGTTCAGTCTTATCGGTATGTACTTATGTCTTATGTCTTATGTCTTATCTACTATCTAGAATTATTTGTCAAGACTTGTCTGTTTACAAATGTCTCTTTAGATTTGCCTACCTGCTTGTATTTATCCGACTTGGTTTTTCAACCTTGTCACTCTTGTCTATATAGTTTCACTAATATTATCGGTGTTGTCCCGTGTATTCATAATTGTCCTGTCTGTCTATATAACCAGATATACAGGACAATGGTGAATCGATTAAAGAAAATCGCAACAAAATTAATAAACGCATTGTTAAATTATGGTAAGTTGCGAGCAGGTAAACACCTCCAGTTTCTTTGTCAGGGATTCATCGCTCGTCTCTCTCTCTATCTAGTAGCGTTTTGTAGAACGCGTCAGAGGTTGCTTCAGGCTAAACGACGAAAGACTACTTTAGAGAAATGTATATAGGTACATCATAACATCTACTACTTTCATATTCTAGGGTTTTCTATCTAGACTTGTTAGGCAATCTTTTCCTATTATATATATATGTGAACATTCTTGTCTCTTTTTATTGTGTAATAATAATTATACATGTGTAATAATATTTAGTTAGGTTTGTGACTTAGGTTTGAAATTGATAAGATTTGTCACCTATAAGTTACTAGTAGTTTCATTTTTGTGAAACATTTCAAGTTTAATATTTAAAGCGCAGTTAATCCTTCGTCTTGTCTTATATAATTATTAACCATCAGTCACTGTCGCGACACGGTGATGAATGTAGGGAACGAAACGCGGAAAGTGAGCCATTAGGAGAAGGGGTTACGGAGCGCTCCTTATTTAAGGAAGCAACTAATTAGTAAACAAAGCGAAATGTTTTCTGGATTCGGGCCCGACAAACTGGAAACTAATCGTATTATTCATAAACCACAATGAACCAGGTATTAACTTCCCGCAGGACACTTGTTGATATTATATTATTTTATAATCCCTTACATTGAAACAAAACAACCGGTACGCAACAATGTAAAGTATTTCACAAATTCGCTAAACTTAATCTTCTCGCTTTAATATATCTGCTTTAATTTAAGTTTTTTTTTCAATATTGATCAGTTTTTTTTAATTAATTCAGTTTATATGAGCTATTTGTCTAGACTAGTCAATTTGTGTCTGGTATTGTCCTTTCTGACCTAGTCTTGATTAATAAATTCTTGCCTAGTTCAGTCTTGTATGCTCTAGCCTTGCATTGGGGTGTATGTTTTTAGGATTCAGAACAAGTAGGTATTAAATAATTGTCTTGAATAGGGTTTTACGGGTCCGAGTACCCGAACCCGGACTCGACGAGTCCAAGGGTAAATACCCGGTACCCGATACCCAATCTAAGACGCGACGAGTCTCCGGTCTTGAATGTTTGGCATTGTCTAGAACACCGCGTCGTAAAGAATATCGACAATACACTTGACGCATGGACGAGTATGAAAATTCGAACATATCTAAATATCAATTTGCATGAAATTGACTCAAGTGTATAATCTGGGTTTATTGAGAATTTTGAACTCATGTACTGCTATACAATTAGTCGAAAAAGTAGAACAACTCTTAAACACATTTAATATAAAATTAAAAAAACATATAGTTGGTTCAACCGGCGATGGTGCAAGTGTAATGATCAAATCTGAACGAGAATCTTCTAATCTTTATAATTTCTATTTGAATCACACTATACACTTATCTGTTTGTGATGTAGTATATAAAAACAAAAATGTTGCTTGCAAAGGCTTGCAAGATGAAGATGACCATGCTCTAGAATGTGTAGATGGTATAGATGACGATTAAGATGAAAATTATTATTCTGACGAGAGCGTCTATGATGTTGAAGAATACGGTCAAGTTGAGTTAACTTTAGATAATTTAGAAGGGAATTCATCCATTTGCCTTCCGCTCTTAGCCTCTTGTGGAGTTTTGTTTTATTTACCTATTTACCATAACATTCTCTAAATCCCTTGTTTATCTAAGTCCCACTTAAGTTAATCGGCAAATTCGTACACTATCGCTTGCTTTACGATATGCGTGAACATGAAAAATCCTTTCGTGTTTTTGTTTAAATTGCGAGACAGATTAGACCCGAAAAATCGGTCTCGGACTCGACTCGGACTCGCCGAGTTGGACTAAAAAGACCGGGTATTCCCAAACCCTAGTCTAGAACAATATTTCATGACGGCACAAAAACTTAACTTTAATTAACCTGGACAGAATATTGAGTATAACAAGTAATAAACAATAATATATTCTAATTAACATAAATCATAATGGTAAAATTATTGAGCTTTGAGTCTAAAAAGTGGCCGGTAGATTCTATTAATCACACCGGTCTTACCGAAACATGGACGCGTGAATGACTTCACGCGACCGTGTGGTTAGCATGCCGATCTCCGGTCGCGACTCATACAAGATCTCGCGATCCAAGAAAATGGCCGGATGAGTTATAACAGTTGAGGTTTGCGACGGGTTGTAAGGCCACCGCCGAATTAGAACATAAGTAAAACTTACATGAAGCGTTCGATAAACAGCACCGAAGTTTAGCGGGACTTACGACGGTCGAACGAAGAGAAAGAAATAGAATCTTTCGCAGATCCGGGTTAAGATGTACATGCGCGCTAGGGGCGTTTTTTTTGCTGAACCGGTTAATTTGCTTAAACTATAGATGCCACTCATTTTCCAACATTTCCGCCCGCCATCAACAACGGTTGCTGCTGAGTGGACTACTCCTGGGCTGGTTGAGAGGACGGCAACGGTGTGAGCTTGACAAGTGGTTTAGTGTTTAGTGAGTAGTGGTAGCGATCTTGAGAGTAGCTACCCTGGCGAGTCCATCCTTGCCGGGATGAAGTTCTAGGATCCGGGCTAGTGACCACTTAAACGGCGGTAATCGCTCATCGGTTAGAAGATCATGTGTACCGATCTTGAGTTGATTGGATGCGTGATGCCGCTATTGAATGAGCTTCTTATGTGAGAGCTGAGAAGATGATAGTTCCAGCAATGAGGGGTCGGGCAATGTAGTGAGTGCACTTCCAATGAGGAAATAACCTGGAGTGAGAGCAGAGACATTCCGAGAGTCATCAGAGAGAGGTTCTAAGGGTCGAGATTGAAGCTATTCTCAAGCTTCAATCTGAGAAGGTAAATTAGTTAGTTCCTCGAAAGTAAGTACAATGGTACCAACAGTTCGGTTATGGTGGAATTTCGTCGATTTGACAACTGCTTCCCACTTGCCGTCCATGTGCGGCGCTGCTGGTGGGTTGAATTTCCATTGGCTGTTGTCGCGTCACAGGACAGAGACGATGATCGAATATTCTTTGAAACTCTGGTTGAACATCCGGCGAGTCGGCAGCGACGAAGCTGGTGCCACAATCTGAGTAAAGAGTATGAGCTATTCCTCGTCAAGCTGTGAAGCGCCTGTAGGCGGCGATGAACCCGTCAGTTGAGTAATCGCTGAGCACACGAAGACGCAGATCCATCCTTTATAGGTCTTTGAGCCCCTACCTTTCCAAGTTTTGATCGTGATTGGTCCGGCGTAGTCTACACCAGTATGCAGAAAAGGACGTGAGGGTGTAACTCGACAAAGAGGTAGATGGTCCATCAATTGACGAGCACGGATCTCCCTCTGCCAAGCACACACTATACACCGCAAGCTGTGGGTTTTAACAGGAGCTCTTCTACCTAAAATCCAATAGGATTGTCGAAGGTAAGCCAGGATGAGCTGAGTTCAGAAAGAGACTGAGAAGAAGATGAATGTAAAATTATTTTTTTTCCGGAGTGAGCTGATTGACCGGATCCGTTGGCAATTCTTGAACCTGAACCCAAAACTTGGCAGTTCCAGCAGAAAATCGTTCTCATGCGGAACTGTGGCGGTATATAATAATATAATAATAATAATATTTTATTTGGTACTGTGTACATTTTCATACAATAGACCATCGTCAAAAAAAATGAACAAAAGTCACATACAATAGAAAACAATAGGAAAAACAAAAAATATTTATCTAGAAATAAACAGCTAAAGAATAGTTGATGACTATTATAACTACTATAAAGAATAGTACATGAATTCTTGAGTACATGAATGCTATAAAAAGCATCAAGGCTATCAAGAATTCACTAGCTTTCCCTTTAAACTCCCTTACTGATAATGAATTTGTAATAGTAATACATTCGGAGATCTTATTCTAACATACGATACCAATATGTAAGGGGTTTCGTTTACCGCTTTCTAATTTTGAAATTGGCACTGAATATTGCGTAAGTTATGACCATGTAGTTCATAATTTTCAGGTAAGTCGGAATGACGTTGTTTTAAAAGTATGACTAATCGAAATATATATAAGGAGGGTAGCGTTAAAATTTTGTGCTTGATGTACATTGAATATAGCTCGTAATATCTTTTTCTGCATTTTAAATACCGCATCCACATTTGCTGCTGACCTCCAAAATATCAGACCGTATGACAACCTAGACTGAACGATGGCGTGGTAAAATATTATCAGAATATCAACTGTTACACACTCTCTTAGATTTAGAATCAGATAACATACACTACTTAATGTCGAACATGTTAATTCAATATGAACATTTTAGTTTGTTCTCAAGTGTTACCCCTAGAAATTTTATAGATTCGGCCCCTTTGATTGATTTTTGATCAAGTCTTAGAAATAAACTATAGTCATTGGACACATTTTTCTGAAGAAATCTCATGAAGTATGTTTTGCTTATGTTTAAGGTCAGTACATTTTGTATACACCTTATCTTCTTAACGTTTCTGGTTTTAAATTGCTATTTTTAATTAAATCTGGTATGTCTGGGTTAGATACTATAATGTTTGTGTCGTCAGCGTACAAAATATATTTGCTTTCAATATTATTTGTTTCCGCCAGATCATTAACAAATATTAAAAATAGAGTTGGTCCAAGTAGAGAGGCTTGAGGTACCCCACACTTCATTATTTTGCTTTCTGATTTATGACCATTGGCGATCACTGTTTGTCCTCTTTTGTGTAAGTAAGATTTAACCCAGTTGTTTGCGACGCCTCTAACTCCGATGTTTTAAATTTTTTGTAGGAGGAGCTTGTGATCAATAGTGTCAAATGCTTTACTTAGATCGTAAAATAAAGCAAGAACCTCCTGCTTACAATTGTGGGAAGTAATTATAAAATTAAGACTATCTAACAGAGCTGCATCAGTTGACCTATTCTTCCTGAGGCCGTGTTGACTGTTTGCCGGTGTGTACAGGACATGCATTTTCTTGTTTAAATTGGACTGGTCCCAGTACGAGCCAACCAAAGATTGATTGTTGGGCAATCGGCATTGTAGATGTACCCTTTAGAATGTTCGGTTTAATTATCTGCCCGTCATAATCGGCTCCGATGATGATGTCGATCGGCCTTGGTATAAGAAAATCTGGGTCAGACAACTTGAGTTGTTGTAAATGTGGCCAATGGGCCATTGTGATCCGGCAGGATGGTAGAAACGAAGAGACTGTTTCCAGAATGTGAGCTTGAACGTTGATTGAATGCGAGGTGTGTGTTGATCGCAGAGAAAACTGGGTTACGCCGGATGTTTGTGTTGACTGTATTCCACCGATACCAATAATTGGAATAGTGGAGCGGCGTCGCTCGAGACGGAGCAAATGGGTGTGGTGTCCGGAGATGAAAGTTTGTTCTGACGCTGGGTAAACTTGTAATTGGGCCTGCTGAGATGTTGGTTTAGGTTCTCCCACTCAAGCAAAGTTGAGTGGGACGAAGTGAGTGGACTGAACGGATGAGTGGACGATTGCACTAACGCCTTACTGGGGGTTGGAAGATGAGTTAGGCTGATGAGCTGGACTGGAGGACGGTTCTCGGGCTGGAGTTGCTACAGATTCATGCAGAATCGTGTGGTGTCTAGCAACACACTATCGCCTGATATAATGTCATGTGCTCTAGACTTGTATCATTTAGTTTTGTTTGGTACAGCCTTGCTTCGCTAAACTAGTCTAGTTTTGTTTGGCCCAGTTGTGATTGGATTACTTTCTTCTGGTATAACCTTGTCTGGTATAGCTTTGTCTGGTGTAATACTATCTGGTGTAGTTTTATCTGGTTCAGTCATTTATGGTGCAGTACTGTCTGCTCTAGTCTTGTTTGATCTAGTCTTGTCTTGTCCAGTCTTGTACAGTTTAATATTCTCTAATGTTATCTGGTTTAGTCTTGCCTTGTCTAGCCTTGTGGGGTTTCGTCTTATATGGTCAGTTCTAATCATATCTGATCTAGTCTTGTCTGGCCTAATCTTGATGGTCAAGCCTTTTCTGTTCTGGTAGTGTCTTGCCTGGTCTAATTTTGTCTTGTCCAAACCTATTTGATACAATCTTGTCTGATGGACATGGTTGTGATCTCATTCTGTCGGGTAAGTTCTTGTTTTATCTAGTCTAGTCTTGTCTGCTCTAATCTTGTCTAGTATAGACTTGTATGCTCTAGTCCTCTCTGGTCAAGTGTTATCTGGTTTAGTCTTGTCTGGTTTAGTCTCATGTGTTCTAGTCCTCCAGACTTAATTAGATTGGATTAGACAAGACTAGACCAGATTAGACTAGACCAGACAAAACCTGGATAATAAACAAAACTTGAGACCTTGATAATACACAAAACTTGATATAAAAAAAAAACTTATAAAAACTTGCTAGACAAACTTTAATGATCAAAACTTGATAAAGAAAATTTCGTTAAACCATTTATAATGGTTGAAACATAAACAAAATCTAATTAGACAAAGATTTATAAACAATGCTGTTGATTTTAAGTAAAAATAAGCTTGTTAAGTAAACCTTGATGGACAATAGGTTATTAATGAAATCTTGTTAGACAAACTTGATAAAGACAAGAATTAAGAATTTAAACAGACAAGATTTAAGAAATTATATTACGATACATTAGATAACGCTGGATGGCCAAAACATAAATAAAATCTTTTTAGACTATATTTTGTTAAGACATATCTCGATGGTCAAATCTTGTTTGTCACAAAGATGTGTCGGGTCTTGTATTGTCTGTTCTAGTTTTGTTTGTTCTAGTTTTGTATGGTCTAGTCATGACTCATCTAATGTAGTCTTGCCTGGTCTGGATTTTTCTGTTCTAGTCTTGATTGGTCCAGTTTTGTCTGAGTTAGCCTTGCTTGATGTTTGGTCTTGTCTTGTCTGGTACACTTTTGTCTGTTCTAGTGTAGTTTGATTTTGTCGTGACTGGTCTAGTCTTGTCTACTCTAGTTTTCTCTGGTCTATTTCTGTCTAGTATACTCTTGTCTGATCTTCTCCTTTTTTCTATCTGCCTTTTTCTATATCCCGTATGGTCGGCGTTGCTCCGTTGTATTTTTATTCTCCATACATGTCTATCCGATGCGTTCTCACTATTTCAACCTTTTCATCATCACAGTTTTCATCTCATATCCCCTACTACCTCGTCTTTCCATCTCATTTTTGGTCTTCCTCTCTTCCTTGGCCCTCCTATTTCTAGCTTTTCAACTCTTTTCCCCACGAAGTCCTCCCCTCTTCTCTGCACATGTCCAACCCACCTTATCCTGCTTTCTTGAACCTTCTTTCGTATGGGTTCCTTATTCTATCCTTTCTTGTTACCCCGCCCATCCACCTCAACATTCACATTTCTGCCACTTCCATCTTTCTCTCATGTACTTTTGTAATCGCCCAAGTTTCCGCCTCACCACGGATTTGTAGAACTTTCCTTTCCTCCTGTTCTCCTGTTTCTCCTCCTGTCCTCCTTTCTTTTCCTCTTCTTGTCACACAGTACTCCACTCAATTTCTTCCAGTTGGTCCATCCACTATTTACCGTATGTTGTATTTCAGACTCCAGCCCTCCATCACTTCGAATATAAGACCCCAGATATATAAACTTCTTGGTCGTTTTGCAGTTCTTCATCCTGCAGGTTAATACATAGATCTTGAGCTTCCTTCATACACATATATTCAGTTTTCACCCTGCTGATCCTCATTCTTTTTTCTTCTAGGGCTTTCCTCTTATCGTCGAGCCTCTCTTGAGGTTTCTCGGGGGTCAGCTCACAGAGTACAACATTGTCGGCGAACATCATGCTCCATGGCGCTGCTTTTCTCACATCCTTAAATAGCACATCCAATACCAGGGCAAGGAGATATGGGCTGAGAGCAGATTCCTGGTATAGCCCTACTGTCACTGGGAATTACGTTGTTGTACCCACACTGCTCATCACACCTTCGTACATTTCTTTCATCAGTCTCATATACTTTTCTGGTATACCTTTTCTGCTCATACATCTCCATATCTCATGCCTTGGCACTCTGTAATACGCCTTCTGCAGATCAATGAAAGCCATATGTAAATCAATCTGCACCTCGCTGTGTCTCTCAATCAGTTGCCTTAGTGCAAATACTGCATCAGTTGTTCCTCTTCTTGCCATCCCATTTTTCATTTTCTTTAGCACATATTCTACTTCTTCCCTACTTAATGCTTGCGTCACACCTTCGTTTACCTCTCCATCCTCATACTTTTCTCTCAGATTTTCTTCATTCAATGGTCTTCAATAGTCTCAAAGTAGTCAAAGTACACCAGCCATCTTTCCAGTATTTTCTCTTGATCGTATAGCACTACACCTGACTCACCCTTCATGTGCTTCATTGATGTTATGCATATACTCTTGTCTGATCTAATCCTGCATATTCGAGTTTTGTCTGGTCCAGTCTTGTCTCGTCTCTCGTCTTGACTGGTCTAGTTTTGTCTGAGCTAGTCTTGTCTGGTATAGTCTTGTTTGCTACACTTTTATCTTTTACATAACTTAGACCTAGACGCTGCTCGCAGACAAAAGTGGTCGGGAACTGTTGAGACTATGGAC
Source organism: Phosphuga atrata (assembly GCA_944588485.1). NCBI lineage: Eukaryota > Metazoa > Arthropoda > Insecta > Coleoptera > Silphidae > Phosphuga > Phosphuga atrata. Next base: position 12,741,192 of record OX155903.1, on the reverse strand, counting down.
AATCCAGCAAGAACGCATGATCCCTCCTACAAAAAGTAGGAAGTGGAAATGTACCGATCCGTGCCAACCCTGCCGTAACACCAGATTCTGTCGCCTCACATACTGTTTCTACTTCTAGGGCACCCAGAAATCGAGAACACACTACCCTAACCAAGTTAAAATAGTTAAAAAGGAGTTTATATGCCGAAAAGCCACTACCGTCCTACAATCAGAAAACCCATGACGACATTACAAAGGCACTAGAGGATGTCAAGCCAGGCAAAGCTCCAAGGTTCGATGGTATACATCCGGAGTTTCTAATAAATCTAGGAAAAAAATGCGCGTCTCTGGTTGGCTAAGCCCCTCAGTAACATTCTAAATAGAGAAATTATCCCTCGCCTATTCAAACAAACAAAGATAATACCGATCCTAAAACCAGAAAAGCCAAATCACAAACCAGAGAACTATCGTCCCATTGCGCTTCTAAGTGCTAGATACAAACTTTTAGAGCTGCTTTTGTACAACAGAATAAGCTTAAAGATCCTAGAAAGCATACCAGTTGAGCAGGCTGGATTCAGGCCAAAGCGAAGCTGTCGACCAACTCTTGTCATTTACGACTTATATAGAAGCTGGGTACCAGAAGTAGCAAAATAAAATGTTGCAATGTTGTAACAAAACGTCACATGCATAGACCTAAGCATATATAGACCAGCAGCATATGACTGTTCTATAAACTCCTTCGCCAAATACCATGCAAAACAACAGAGGGAATAATCGATAACAACAATATATTATTTTGTGTTGCCATGGGAAATTTACTAAGCGACTGGAAGAAACTCAATAAGGCTTAGTTCTGGCCCCACTCCTTTTCAACTGTTACATTGCTGATATGCTCACAACAAGATCCAGAAAATTTGGCTTTGCTAATGACTGGGCAATAGCAACCAGAAGCAAATTGCTGGAAGAAATGGAGGAAACGCTTACAGATGGGTTGAACACCTTAGGGAAATACTTCCACAACTGGAGACTCCAACCCAGTGCAAGCAGGACGGAGGTGGTATGCTTTTACCTAAACAACAGCATGGCCAATAGAGAACTCAGTGTGAACTTCGGTTCACTATTGACGACAGACTATTGAAGACTATTGAATGAAGAACATACTGCTGCCACCTGAACTTTATCCTTAAAAGAACTCCTAGAAAACAACTAAGACTGTTTCAAAACTCAAAACAATCCTCCGCTATCACGCTTCGTTGTTCCGCCTTAGGGCTAGTTTACTCTACGGCGAAATACTGTGCTCCGGCCTGGCTAAACATCCCATATGTTAAAATGGTCGATGTTCAACTGCACCATACGATGCATTTAATCTCGATCACAATTAGATTTATACCAAGTCACTGGCTACCAGTACTAAACCATATTCCACCTCCAGCGATAAGGAGATCCACTTCACTTGTCAGAGAGTACAACAAGGTTCTTCAAAACCCACAACTACCAATTAACAGAGATATCGATGACAGAGGAAGGAATAGGCTGCGCTCAAGAAAACCACCTATCATAACGGCTGACTTCAACTCAATATATGAGTGGAGGCAGAAATGGACCAAAGCAGCCCAACCGGAACTTCACAACATGCCGTGCATAACAACTACTTCAGCCGCCTTTGATCTACCACGTAAGACATGGACAACACTTAAAGGGATTAGGGCCAACCATGGCAGGTGTGCAGATGCCTTCTACAAGTGGAACATAATACCATCCCTACAGAGTGACTGCGGCGCTGAAAGGCAGACGATCTGTCACATCACGGAACACTGCAATCTGAGGGCATACGGTGGTCATCCAAATGATTTCCTGAAAGCGACACCAGACTCAATTGGGTACATTAATAATTTAGACATCCAACCGTAAATTGTATTATATATTTTGTGTTTTATATTGTCCTACATGTTTTTTTTTATGTGATATGTGCAATACGATAAATAAATAAAACTTGTCTGATCTAAACTTATCTGATCCAAACTTGTCTGATCTAATCTTGAATGGTAGAGTTTTATCCGGTCTTGTGTTGTCTGAACTAGACTCGTCTGATTAAGCCATGTCAGGTTCTGTCGTGACTGGTCTTTTTTAATCAACCTTTTGTCTGATCTATTCTTTCCTCATCTAGCTGGAATCTTGTTTCATCTAATCCTGTCTGTTATGCTCTTGTCTGGGCTAGTTTTATCTGGTTGTCTTTATACTTGTCTTGTCTAGTCTTGTATGTATGAGCTAGTCTTGTGTGTTGTAACATTGTCTGGTCTAATCTTGTCTGGCTAAGTTAAGAGACCAGATAATCTTGTGTAGTCTGAACTATACTTGTCTGATTTAACCTTGTCAGGTTTTGTCGTGACTGGTCCAGCCCTGTTTAATCTATGTTTTGTCTGATCGATTCTTTTTTTATACAGCTTTGTCTGATTTAATTCTGTATCTTCTACTCATGTGTGATCTAGTCTTGCATGGTCTAGACATGGTTTTTCTAGTCTTGTCTGGTCAATTTTTATCTTTTTTTTTACCATAGAGGAGAGGCAATGCTTTTACGCAATGGGTAGTGTGGGGCTCACCAGCCCTCTAAGGCAGTCATACCCACTAAAATCACCTTCCCTTTATTTCTTGACCAGTAGTGTTCCCGCCTTTCAGCCTTATTTGCTACAGGTTTGGCCATAATATCCATTTTTAGGTGTCTCTGCTCTACTCTTCTAGTTCATCTTTTGCCTTTTTAAGCATCACTTCATTTAAAAAAATTTTCACAGTTTCCCAGCTGTCCTTGTGCGCGATCATTTCCTCTATTATGCTTTCCGGGGACATGGCTGCCGCAGGTAGGTTTCATTTTATATTGTCCCTTTCGTTACCCCAATTCCCACAATGGAAGATTTTGTGTTCAGGAATATCATCTATTTTTACTGTACAGTATCGGCATTGTGCTCTCCCCCTCTTTCCAATTCCCTCCGTGTAGGAGCAGAAGACTCCTTGTAAAGTAAAGTTGAAAGTGTCCTGTAAGGCAATGTGTAATGTAGAAATTTATCGAGCCATGCATCCTCTAAACCCATTTCTTGATGTCCGGTATCATCTTGTGGGTCTACCTTCCGGCTTTAGCGAGGTCCCATTCTGTCTGGCACTTCTGGTAAGTCATTTCCCTCTGTTCCTTCCGGTCTATTATTTTTATTACCCTGTGTAGGTCATATAGTCGCTTTCTCTCTTCGGGAAGGAGGTGTAACGGTACGAGGCCTACCACTACAAGTGCGGCTTCTGCCGATGTTGTGCTGTATGCACTGCATACTCTCTAGGCCATTAATCTTTGGGTGGACGTGATTTTCTTCCTATAGATTTGACATCTTGCTGCCCCGACCAATAGCGTTGCCCCGTCCATCACTAACAACTCCATTTCCATCGCTAGCAACTTCCTTTTCTGTTGTTCTGGACCTCTCATATTAGGAATTAGGCTGCCTAGGGCCTTCATAGTGCGTTTCGCCTTCTTGCATGCATAGTGGATATGTCCCCCGAACGATGGCCCCCTTTCTATTACCATGCCCAGATATTTTATTTGTCGCATGGGATAGATATCTTCTCCTACCATGGTAAACTTTATGAGAGGACTTTATATTCTTTTCCCATTTGGGACTTCTCGCTTAGCTACCTAGCCACTTTCAAATCGTTCCGTTTCATCCATCTTTCTATAGTGCTTAACGTTACATTTAGTTCAGTACCAGCTCTTCGGGATTTTTTGCAGAGGCTCATACGGCCAGGTTGTTAGAGTAGCACACAATTTCGACTCCCTCTTCCGTATCCACAGATATGACAAAGTCATGTAACACGTTCCATAAGGTTGGTCCGAGGACCGAACCTTGCGGTACACCATCCAGGATTTTCTTTTTTATCTTAGATGTTAAGTGGATGACGCGATTTCTAAAGTGATTGTACAGTATTGATTAGGTACTGTCTAACTCCGCTTTTTTCAAGTTTGTATATGATTATGTGCTATGGGGCAGAATTGAAGGCGTTTTGTACGTCAATATGGACAAGGGCACTCCATTGGCCTTGTCGCATTTCCTTCTCTGCATTGTGGATGACGTGCTCCACACAATGTTTTGGTACACCTTAGCCAGCACATTGATCAGACATATTGTCCTATATTTAACTGCTTTGTCCACTATTTTCCTAGGTTTCTCAACTAAGATCAATTTTGAGAGTTTCCATGCATCGGAAAACCGGTTCGACTCCAGCAGGGAGCTGAAGAGGATTACAAAGTAGTCCTTGTTACCGCCTATAACTGCCTTTACTGCTTCAGGCGGTATTCCATACGGGCCGGGAGACTTGCCCAACTTTATTTTTTTCAATGTCCTTACCACCTCGTCTTCATTAAGGTCGTGTAAGGACGTTTAAGGAAGTGGTGGGAGGTCTATCCCATCGATGGTAATCTTCTCCGCTAGTGATGAAAAGTTGGTCGAAAACTTCTCCACGTTCCTGCAGCGGGAGTATGACTTCATATTTGTTACATTTAATAGGGCTCTGACGATTTTATATCCGTGTCCGAAGATGTCAGTTTCTAGAATTGTTTCTAATTTGGACCAAGCTTTTTTCTTTGCCTCTGATATTAACCTTTTGAGAGTTCACTTTGCTTGTCTATATTCAGACCGTCTTTTTCCTCTATCGCCTACTTCTATGCTCCTTTGGACCCCCCTCATTTTACATTTTGTTTCTGAAATTTGGTTTTGTATGTCTTCTGGCCACCAGTAGGGCAACCTGTAGGCTTCTCCGCACCTTAGGAGTGGTGTGCTTTTTCTATATGCTTTACCCAGAGACTCTTCACAGCTCTCCGTGTTAATTTCCTTGTTATTAATTTCTTCATAGGTCTATTTTTATCTGGTGTAGTCTTGTTTGATCGGGTCTCGTTTAGTATTGTCTGGTCTAGTCTTGTCTAGTGTTGTATGGTCTAGTTTTGTCTGGTTTAAACTTGCCTGGTGCAGTCTTGTTTGGTCTGATCTCGTCTAATATTATCTGGTCTAGTCTTGTCTAGTGTTGTAGGGTCTATTTTTGTCTGGTTTAAATTTATCTGGTGTAGTGTTGTATGGTCTAATCTCGTCTGGTCTAGTCTGATCTAATGTTTACTGGCCTTATCTGGTCTAGTTTCGTCTGGTGTAGTCTTGACGTTTCTATTCTTCTCTGGTCTAGTCTTGTCTGTTTGAGTCTACATTTGTCTGGTCAAGCATTTCTGGTTTAGTTTTGCCTAGTCTAGTAATGTCTGGTCTAGTCTTATCACTGTTTTGTTATAAACCGTTATAAAATAAATATTTGCGAGAAATTAAATGGAGTTGCAATTTAAAATCCAAACTAAGTAAAAAAAAACTCCCCCGTAGATATCAAAACGGAAATATAAAATAAGCGAAACAGTTCGCAATAAATATTTCTTTGCGCGTTTCGCATCTCCCTCGCGTATACATTTCGCTGTATTTTTTCGACATGCAATATAGTCTAATTCCAGTTGTTTCATTTCGCCGGAATAAGTGGAGAAACTGCAAATATTGAAAACTGAAACGGCGAGAGATCAAAGCGCGGCGGGTTCGAATCAATTGCCATGGCGATGCTTTCAGCGATGACTGGCAGGTGAAGAACGAATGAATTAACCCTTGCGCAATCCTCTTAGGCTTTTGTTTCCATCCCAAATCATCCCTTTGTTACGGACACGTGCTAGGGCGCGTGCCAACCTGCGGGTGGCTAGACTTTGACCGGCACAACTAGAACGTCTATTCATAAATGTAAATCCAAACTCGTCGCAGTAAAGTTCACAACAATAGACAATACAAGAACTTATGTTGATATTATGCGTGGTTATATCTAGTGCGATAGGTCTAGTCGATATAGATATCCAAAAATTGATGGATAAAATCTTACACAAACCTTTATAGAAAAAACTTGCTAGGTTTGTTAGTGGCCATAATACAATGGTTAATAAGCTCTAGATAGTTTTATCCACTTTTTATTTACCACTCAATCCGTCTTATCCACCCAGTATCTCTCAAACTTGTATTGTCCGTGTGTAATAGTTTTCTTTATTGCGAACACATTGATCTATGTAGTATAAATATAATCGGTTTGGCAGAGGAACCCCTACGGTTGATCCGTTCCGGCCGCTGTGCGTGATTTTCCGCCTTTCAATCGCTTGTTTGTCAACGCAGGCAGGCCGGACACGGGATGGGGCGCCGGCCCTGCCGCAAATAGATTGATCGCCCCCTAAACGGGGACCATATTGAAATTTATGGATGACGTCTTATTAAAATTGTTTTAGGGCGATACATCGTGTCTGCAAATACTTCAGTCCGCGACTTTATTGATTGTCGCTAAAAGGAAAATCTATTTGAAAGGAATTTGAAGTAGACATTGGGTTTGAACAGAATATTTATTAGATGTTCTACGATCTTAATAAGACTGATGTATAACTAATCTTGAGTTATCACTCTCTGTCAAGTCTTATCTGTCTAGTCTCATCCGTCAATTATTGTTAAAAAATATGCAGGTTGCGTCCAAAACCTCTCGCCTCTACACATGCCATGACTCATTTCATACATTAATTGCCTTCTTTAATTCTCCATAAACAATTCCTTTCATTTTCTTGATTTTTCCAAAAAACATTAGTTGTCACCCTAAAATCTACTGATCTTCAAAGTACGCTTTCCAAAAGCACGTACCAATCCTAGAACTACCGGGTTTTTCAATAAGAACATAACAATTTTGTATTTAAATAAAATACCTAATAATTGAGATATCGGGCTGCAATTTATTCCAGGTGTAGCACACGTGTTTTTTCACACAATTATTGTTTGTTTAGTTATTAGCAATGGGAAATTAAAAGGCTTTTTATAAGTTTTGCCTAGTCTAGTAATACTAGACCAGACAGTCTTATCATTGTTTTGTAATAAACCGTTATAAAATAAACATTTGCGAGAAATTAAATTAAATGACAAAATGTAATTAAAAAAAATATATATTTTACGCACAACTGCATCAAAATTGTTCCTTTACATCTTAGTTACCAGGACCGAAAATTGGACATTACGCCCGTCAAAATTTTACCGGCCTGTGGGCCTGTAAAATCATTGAAAAGCCCGCATCAAGATCTATCATCTTAAGGCTTCCCAAGATGAAAACCCCGTTTCATATCGATCTTTAGACTTGCTTGGGATAATATCCAACACAGTATCATTAGCTTCCATTAATATTTCGGAGGGAATTCAGCGCCTAGTTCCATTCCTAAATTATGAAAATTTGTGTTTACAATAATTTTAGTTTTTTTTCTTAGCAACAAATAACCTAAGTGACGAGCTGTGAATTTAAATCACCGTCGTATTTTTTTCATCGTTTTTAATCATTTTTTAGTAAATTTTGTAGGGTTTCTGCAGTTGTGCGTAAAACGTTGTACAAGCCTCGGGCCGGAGGAAGATTACGCCCTTAGCCTCATGAAAGCCCTCCTCCGTCGGGCCTCAAACTTCGGCGGCGGGCGTAATCTTATACCTCCGGCCCTCTATATGTAAATAACTATTGTTATTTGTCAAAAACGTAAAAAAACCTAATGATTTTTAATTTAAAACATAAAAAATAAATGATTTAGAGCCTACGATTAAGGTGACAGTAAACCACCGAAACTGGTCAGGCAAATAAATATAAACTTATAAAAAGCCTTTTAATTTCCCATTCCCAATAACTAAATAAACGATGAATAATAAGGATGATAAAAACCAACATTTGTTACAATTATGTATGGAATAGAGCTCCTCTAAATTTGTTGGATTGTAAACCTTCGATTTAAGGTACCTATAAGAATATATATTTTCCACAAGAAAAGAACCAACGGCGTCAAATCGCATGAGTGAGGTGGCCATTCGCCTATACCATTTCTCAAGATTAAACGATTACTAAATTTTCCTTTCAATAATTCAATTGTTTGAAAATCTGTGTGGCTTGTGGCACCATATTGTTAGAACCACATATAGTTTATGTCAAGTTTTACAACTTACAACATAGCACGGTAGCGAACTCCATTGACCCGGCGATTATTTTCATCGACAAAAAAATTCGGCGCTATCACACCTCCGGCAAGAAATCCACACCACACGCTCACGTTTTGTGGATGCAATGTAGACTCATGAAGCACATGTGGGTTTGTTGCGGTCCAATAACGCATATTCTGCTTATTGACAAAGCCATTCAGCCAAAAATAAGCTTCATCGCGATTTTTTTAGATGATATTCAGGATTTTCTCCAAACTTTTACAGAACAAAATCGGATAAGTTTAGGCGCTTTTAATGTTACAGAGGTTTCAGTTCTTGGGCTAATTTGGTCTTGTAAGGATGTAGATTGAGATCTTTAGGTAAAATTCGCCATAATGTGGACTAAGAAATTCTCAATTTTTGTAAATGGCGTGGAATCGACTTGTTTTTAATTCATCTTGAACTGGCGTTCTTGCGTCTGCAAAATCTTCAGTACTTTCGTTGTCTCACTGGTTCAGGAACATTCAATAGTGAATATGTTAATTCAAATTTATTCACCATCGCACGCACAGCTTGTCTGGTAGGACGATAATTGCGACCAAAAATTGGAGACTACCGACTCAGAATTTCAGTAGTAAGTTTTAACAATCTCCAGAGGTTGCTTGCTCATGAACTTCACCGTGATAAAAAGATAAGCCTCGACTGACGTTTTGACATTGACACATCATAAAAAATTTGTAGGTTATGTTCCTTATTATAAAACAAAATTGTTATGTCCCTATTGAAAAACCCTTTACAATGAAATAGTTCTCTTTGTTAGAAATAGTTACAAAGATTTACCACACAAATCAGATTATAGAAATAAGACAATCAAAATAATTTTTTGTTGGTTTAGTTATTGATTTAACACATTTACTGCCACCTTACAGAATTCTCAAAGTTAGTGTACCTAGCCTACTAGCCAACAAAGAGTTAACCCATTTATTGTTATTTAGACTCGGAAAATAACGAGGTAATTCATAGTTTACAGATATTAAACTAGATTATTGGCACATGAGTACAGCATAAATTTGGCGTTAACGAACCTGTCAGTGACATTTAAAAATGTTGCCTCCTATGTTAGCTACAAGATAAATAGAATAACATGTTTGAGGTAGTGGCTAGTAGTAGTAGCGAATGTGTTAATATTATACATCCATAACAACTAGTTTTCGTTTGACACATTATTAAAAACAATTATTTATATATCTTATAAGAATAAACTTCTTTTAATCAAACAACTCATCTAATTGATCTAGAAATAATTGTAATAAGCGTAATGTGAACGTTTTCTTCTTCAAAAATCAAATTAAAAATTTAAATATTCCCAACATTTAATTAATATATATATATATATATATATATATATATATATATATATATATATATTTATATATATATATTTATATCCGTAGAATCTAAGTCTGCGTTTTCTGATGTCGTTCTCTATGTTAGACAGTTTTTCCGTGGTTTCTATTGATATATATATATATATATATATATATATATATATATAATATATATATATATATATATATATATATATATATATATATATATATATATATATATATATATATATATCAATAGAAACCACGGCAAACTGTCTAACATAGAGAACGACATCAGAAAACGCAGACTTAGATTCTACGGACACATCTCAAGACTCCCGGAGACCAGACTAACTAAACAGATGCTGAACTTCCTACAGAAACGTAAAGTCAGTACCAAGTGGATGAAACAAGTAACACAAGACCTAGAAGCAGCAAACATCACAGATACTCAGGACACAACGACTCTTAGACATCAAATACACCAGTGGGAAGTGAAGAAGGAGACCAAGAAAAAGACTGGAACCTCCTCGACCGAAGAAAGAAAACAGGCACACTTACAGAAAATGCGGGAAATCTGGGCCAAAAAGAAGAAAAGGATTTGAAAACCATGAAAACTTCTCAGCGCCATCCACTTTGGGTGCAATCCGAGGATAATAATAATAATAACATATATATATATATATATATATATATATATATATATATATATACATATATATATATATATATATATATATATATATGTATATATATATATATATATGTATATATATATATATATATATATATATATATATATGTCTAGTTTCCTTCTTTCTCTTCCAGAAGTCTTTTATGCTGGTCGATTGCGCAGCTCTTCTTTCAGCAGTTCATTCTCCTCTGTTGAGATTCTTCTTCTCGACAAGAATTTTCAGGCTAAATTTTTTTTTTCTGTACTCTATTCGGTTTAGGGAATCTTCTTCAGTAATTTTGAATTTTTGAAGTTCTTCCTTTATTTGTTTTACATAGAAAAATTTGTTTGTTTAACCTTGAGCAATCCATGCGGACCATATGTCCGTGGAACTGAAGTCGCCGTTTTCTGATCATCACTTCAAGGTTGTCAATTTTACTATAAATTTCTGCATTGGATTTCAGTCTATAGATCCTATAGATATATATTCTTCTTTTCATTTTGAGCAAATTCTCCATTCCGGTTATATTTGTAGTTTCCATGCCGTTCAAGATGACTGGTCTAAGAGCTGATTAAAATGTCGAAATTTTGCATTGATAGACATGTTCTTTTTATTGTATATATTTTTTGTACAAACATTTCATCTTTCTAGTTTCCCTTTTTTGTTCTAAATTGCCAATTTATCCGTCCCATTGCTACTAATTATTTCTCCAAGACATTTAAATCGGTCAGTGACCCTGATGCTCCCAAAATTTCTTTTTATCATTTTCTTAGTATATTTCTGATGTGTTTTCTATTACCTATATTATTAAAATTCAAAATAACTTTATGGTAAATTTAATAAAATGTTACCAACATGTAAAGTTGCTGTGGCGATAACAAGTTATAGTCATCTTATCTCCAATACATATATAATATATAGGAATGTAATGTGTAGGTAAATAAAAATTCGAGTTTAAGAATATGAAAACATTTATAATTGATTAGTTGTGGAGTTACTTGTTGAAACTTCATTTGTAATAGGAAAATGTAATAAAACACAGTTTTATATGTTTCAAAATTTATTACAGATTTAGGTTTAGTAGGGGAGAATTATTTAGATCTATTTGGTCGTTTAAGATGATGCCTTTTTTATAATATTTGTTAATTTATGCACTTTCTAATATGTTAGTTTTTTTTTACTTTTTGTTTCTGTGTGTAAAATATCAAATTTATTATTAAATTTGTGGTTGTTTTCTAAGCTGTGGTTGGCGAAAGTAGAGTCAGTTTTCTTCGAGATGTAACTTCTTTGGTGTTTCGGATCAGAATAAAAGAACACGAAAGAAGTTACATGTCGAAGAAAACTGACTCTACTTTCGCCAACCACTACGTAGAAAACAACCACAAATTTAATAATAAATTTGAAATTTTACACACAGAAACAAAAAGTAAAAAACTTAACTTATTAGAAAGTGCAGAAATTAACAAATATTATAAAAAAGGGTATCATCTTAAACGACCAAATAGATCTAAATAATTCTCCCCTACTAAACCTAAATCTGTTATAACCCCCCCCACCCCCTCATCAAATGTTTTTTCGTTAGTATATAAGAAGATGTTTTTTTATATTTTTTCTATATTTCATCACCTGATGAAGCCACAGTGTGGTGAAACATATGTAGTGTCCTACAAATAAATTTTGAAACATATAAAACTGTGTTTTATTATATTTTCCTATGAAAACATTTATACTACTCATGTTTGCTTTAAGCCGTGGTTTAAAAACAAAAAAAAATTACAACTCAGAACTCAACAACAAATTTTTTATACAAAACAGTTTTTTATACAAAAATAAAACTATAAAATAAGAAAAGAAGGCTAGCTGGAAACTAGTAAGTTTACTAGCTAGGATCCTTATCTTATTATATTCCTTGATATTCCATTAACCAGGTTTATATCCTTATATAAACCTGGCTAACGGAATATCTTGGTCCGAATCGGAATCTTCATTCTTATCTTTTCTAGAATGAGAATTCCTCTAAATGTTGCTGTCCCTCCTGCCAAACCCAGTCAAGATCACGTTTCTTAAATTCGTCTTCGTCTGCCTTGCGCAAGTATTTAAACAAAAATACTAGTTTTTCAGCTTTTTCATTCCCAAGCTTGTTTCGCAGTTTTGAGTGGACCAATCCGTAGGTTGAAAATTGTCTTTCCAATCCTGCAGTACTAGCAACTGCTGTAAATAATTGGTCACACAAATTTACAAACGTGCATTTATCGGGCCACTCCGATTCATGAACAGTTACTGATTTCCACCAGAGCATCGGATGTGTGCTTTTGAAATGAGCGCCAAATTGATACTTGGGAAATGGTTTTTCTTCTTTAGTGTGCAGGTCCAAGAGCAATGTCATTTCTTTTAATAAAGCGTTTCTGTACCATTTCTCAAGATTAAACGAATACTAAATTTTCCTTTCAATAATTCAATTGTTTGAAAATCTGTGTGGCTTGTGGCACCATATTGTTAGAACCACATATAGTTTATGTCAAGTCTTACAACTTACAACATGGCACGGTAGCGAACTCCATTGACCTGGCGATTATTTTCATCGACAAAAAAATTCGGCGCTATCACACCTCCTGCAAGAAATCCACACCACACGCTCACGTTTTGTGGATGCAATGTAGACTCATGAAGCACATGTGGGTTTTTTCATAAGTTTAGGCGCTTTTAATGTTACAGAGGTTTCAGTTCTTGGGCTAATTTGGTCTTGTAAGGATGTAGCTTGAGATCTTTAGGCAAAATTCGCCATAATGTGGACTAAGAAATTATCAATTTTTGTAAATGGCCTGGAATCGACTTGTTTTTAGTTCATCTTGAACTGGCGTTCTTACGTCTGCAAAATCTTCAGTACTTCGACCGGTTCGTTGTCTCACTGGTTTAGGAACATTCAATAGTGAATATGTTGATTCAAATTTATTCACCATCGCACGCACAGCTTGTCTGGTAGGACGATAATTGCGACCAAAAATTGGAGACTACCGACTCAGAATTTCAGTAGTAAGTTTTATAATACAATTTAGTACATTATTTTAGTAAATTTTTATTACATATTTAGTACAGTTTTATACATATAGTACAATTTCCAGAGGTTGCTTGTTCATGAACTTCACCATGATAAAAAGATAAGCCTCGACTGACGTTTTGACATTGACACATCATAAAAAAGTTTGTAGGTTATGTTCCTTATTATAAAACAAAATTGTTATGTCCCTATTGAAAAACCCTTTACAATGAAATAGTTCTCTTTGTTAGAAATAGTTACAAAGATTTACCACACAAATCAGATTATAGAAATAAGACAATCAAAATAATTTTTTGTTGGTTTAGTTATTGATTTTACACATTTACTGTCATCTTACAGAATTCTCAAAGTTAGTGTACCTAGCCTACAAGCCAACAAAGAGTTAACCCATTTATTGTTATTTAGACTCGGAAAATAACGAGGTAATTCATAGTTTACAGATATTAAACTAGATTATTGGCACATGAGTACAGCATAAATTTGGCGTTAACGAACCTGTCAGTGACATTTAAAAATGTTGCCTCCTATGTTAGCTACAGGATAAATACAATAACATGTTTGAGGTAGTGGCTAGTAGTAGTAGCGAATGTGTTAATATTATACATCCATAATAACTAGTTTTCGTTGGACACGTTATTAAAAACAATTATTTATATATCTTATAAAAATAAACTTCTTTTAAACAAACAACTCATCTAATTGATCTAGAAATAATTTTAATAAGCGTAATGTGAACGTTTTCTTCTTCAAAAATCAAATTAAAAATTTAAATATTCCCAACATTTATATTAATAATATATATATATATATATATATATATATATATATATATATATATATATATATATATATATATATATATATATATATATTACGTGGAGTCCGACCATTATCTTTCACAAATTAAAACCTGCTTCTTACCTAACAGAAGGAAGTGTCAAAAATCTAAATTCCCGCGTATAGATCCAAAATACCTAAGAGAACACGCGGATGACTTCGCACAATCACTACAGACCGACCCACAAACATGGGACGAACTTCTTCAGACAATCCAGCAATCAGCAAGGAAACTCGGTCAACCGCCACGAAAACGAAAACACAGATGGTGGACATTGGAATGCGACAGGGCCCTTGAATCCCGTATGCTTGCGTGGAAGTCTTGGCATAGCAACAAGACACAAGAGAATTGGCAGAATTTCTTAAAAATGCAGAGGGAAACATCCAAAACGATCAGACGCATTAAACGGACATACCATTTAAAAAAATTAGAGGAAATCGACAATGAGTTAAAAAAAATAATACGCGAATTTTCTACAGAACATTTAGAGAAGAACTGATGAACTACAAGCTACCGAGCCTCTGCTTCCGTCGGCCTGATGGAACCCTTGAAACCAACACAAAAGCGAACTGCGAAATTCTGAAACAGTACTTCGAGAAGCTACACAACTGTGAACCCGCTGAAGAAAGACTCCAATGCCACATAGCAGCCCAAAACCACGACTCCAACCAACACAACACAACAAAGCACCAGGGGAAGACGGCTTAATCGCTGAAATGCTCAAGATTGGAGGTGAACTCTTGATTGACAGACTGCAAGCTATCATTGGAAATACATGGAAGAGCGGCATCATACCAGCGGACTGGAAAAATGCTTTGATCCACCCACTACACAAAAAGAGCGATAAGACTGATCCAAACAATTACCGAGGCATTTCCCTTCTATCAATCGCCTACAAAGTTCTCTCATGTGCCCTCCTCACAAAACTGGAAGAACAGACAGAACATCTAATCGGTGAATATCAGGCAGGTTTCCGACGGCACCGATCGATGAAGATGATACTGCAACATCGCCAGCCCAACCGCACAGTTGTCACTTTCGTAGACTTCAAGAAAGCCTATGACTCGATTGATCGCATAACTCTGTTTAATATACTCCATGAATACGGTGTGGATAGAAAAACAGCCATATTAATCGAACAGACTTTGTCGGGCACACATCTAAAGTAAAATTCATGGGTGAAATCTCCGAGCCTTTTCAAATCAGTACTGGAGTAAGACAGGGTGATGGATTGTCCCCACTCCTCTTAAACCTGGTACTAGATAAGATAATAAAAATATGCGAGAAAGAAGTACCTGGGGTATATATGGGAACAAAGGACAAACGAATCAACATAAAGTGCCTCGCTTTTGCTGACGACCTTGCAATAATCACCCGGACTACTGAAGAAGCCAAAGACGCCATCGAAAAACTTCATGAAATCGCCATCAGGACCGGCCTTCAAATCTCTTACGAGAAAACACTATACATAGATTCCAAGAGCTCAAATATGACACATCTTGCAACCAAATATGGCAACATCATACAACTTAAGTACCTAAGTTAATTGGAAATACTGGTAAGGAAAGAATGGCTACTAAAAAACACGTGCAGAAAAGTTACGAAAAGCCTATGCAATCACCTGGAATATGTACAACAAGAAATCACTTTCTACCAAAGCAAAACTCCGTCACTACCATACAGTCATCCTTCCAGAAGCACTCTATGCAATTGAGACTTCATCATTAACCGTCTACATCAATGATATTGAGAAAGTAGAACGTCAGATACTGAGAAAAATATTTGAAGCCAAGGTACAAGATGGTATCTGGATGCGTAAAAGTTCACAAGAACTGTATTCCCTGACAGAACGATTCTCCTCAGTTGCACGGAAAAGACGTCTGAAATTCTACGGTCATATAGTACGAATGGATGACTGTCGATTGACCAAGAAAATCTTCAACATCATCAATGGAACCCGACAGTCCAAAGTACGCTGGCTGGTAGACACCAAACATGACCTCTCAGTAATCAATATAGACCCATTGGCAACTTCGCGAACTAAATACAGGCAGTAAATAAATTCACATAACTTCACATCAGAGAATCCAACAGCTTAGAGTTTGAAACTAAAAAACGCATGGACGCAAGAAAGAAGACAGGCCCAGAGCAAAAGGATGAGGAAGTTTTGGGAAGATAAAAAGAACAAGACCAGTGCTAAGTAATGGTTCTACGCGCTCCTTAGAGGGCTAAACGAATAAATAATAATATATATATATATATATATATATATATATATATATATATATATATATATATATATACATATAGATATATATATATATATGAGCCGTTTATTTTGAAAGTGGCCTAAGTCCATTCAAAAATATTGAGTTAGTTACCTTAATAGTTAGATTTTTACTTGATCTTTTGATTGTGAGGTAACTTGTTACTAATATATTTAAAATCATTAAGATTTTTTAACACCAAAATTTGCTGGGTTAATGAAATGATGAAAAATTTATTTTGAAAGTGGCGTAAGTCCCATTGTGAGAGTTTCAAACCGATATGGAAAATATGCAATTAAAGTTTATGTGATCTCGTAAGCTTTATATTTAATTATTAAAGTAGCAGTTGAATTATCAAAGCGCAATTTATTATAAATACTTTAATTTCAAATATAAGTTTCGATTTGATAATGGATTCATATGGGTCTCCTGATATACCATTATAATTTTCAGCAAATCGTTAATAATTTGTTTATAACAAATTAAATTACAAAAAAAAACTGTGAGAATATGAATATATCAAAATATCGCAAGAGAAAACTTATGAATCTTCGAATATGAATTTCAATGTAAAAATTAAAAAACTACAGAAAAATACGAGACCACTCACAAACCTCAAATACAAGGAATTATTGTATACCACCTTTGTACACCACATTGTATACCACGTGCACACAATAATTATTTTAAATCCCTCTCGCATACACAAACTAGAGAAGACTGAATAATAATCAATAAAACAATATTAATATTAATGTAAAAATTATTTAACAACTGTTATTTATCATTTTTGATTTTATAACATAAAAGTTATACATTTCTTTTCATATACATATTCATATCTTTATTTCAAGGAAAATTTATTTTATTTATGAATGGACTTGTGCTTTCTTAAGAATTGGAAACGTGATTTCATTGATTTTGAAAGTGGCCCAAGTCCATTTAGATCCATCAAAAACGTATTATTTCTTAAATAACATTAAATATTCTAATTGGGGTGATAAATTTGACACCCTTAGAAACACCAAAACATTATACTACTATGTTATCTGTTACCCATATTTTTAAATTTTATCCAACGCAAACCCTTCAATATCTCGATTCGAACACAAATGGAGTTAGGTCACTTTCAAAATAAACGGCTCTTATATATATATATATATATATATATATATATATATGAATTCTTAGGTTCTCGGGGTTGCATCCGCGTTCAATTTGAAAATTTCTTTTTACAAGCTTTAAGCAATTTCGCTGTTGCCATCTTCAGGTTATATCTGATGCGCTCTGCTTGACAGTTCAGGCAGTTCTGACAGTTCACTTTTTGCTGACGACCATGACACTTGATCTTTGTGGGGCTGCTCTTGTTATTCCATGTACTGTTGATCTCCATGTGTGTGGTAAGCGTTGAGCATCATCTCGTTTGTGTAAGTTAGGTTTTTTTCTATCTCTATGGCCTCCATGATGATCCGTTTATGGTAATCTTCCATTTTACTTATTGTTCTGGTGTTGTAGAAATTAATGGTATGTCCAGTGGCTGCTACATGTTGGGCAAGAGATGATGTCTTGTCTTGCTTATCTATCTATCTTATCTTCTCTCTCGTAGTTTGCACACCACGGATGAAGAGTTAATCAGGTTGCATCTCCAACTAAGCAACCAAATCCACCCTCTTCTATGGAATACGATCAGCATGCTAGCTGAGCACAATGCCGAAAACATAACCTTTTTTAAAACCGAAAAACAAAAAAAAGAAAATAGAGCATCTGCAACAACCATTGAAACGCGACAACAACAACAAATATGTTTCACATAAACTAGTGCACTACTTATCAGATTCACAGTTCGACGCAGCCACTATCAGTGTTCTGAGGAAAGGATTTAATTTTGCAATAGCACCAATGCGAATTCCAACAGAGAACATAATCTGCAACATAGAAAAAGCAATCAAAAACCTGGACCCGGATTCAGCAGATACAATACGTCAAGATATTACGAACATATTATGCAAAGCCAGACCTCCAAAGAAAAATATCACACGAGAAGAAGCAGCAGCGCTCAAGAACCTTAATCTGAACACGAACGTTATTGTGCTTCCATCAGATAAAGGAAATGCCACTGTTATCATGAACACCACGGATTAAAAACAAAAAATGACATCATTATTGCAAGACGAAACATACAAACCAATCTCAACAGATCCGACAACATATCTGGAAAAAACAACAAAAGCCTTGATCAAACGAACTCCAATAGATCCACAAACAGAAGTTACAATAATAACAAGAGATAAATCATCAAAATGCCCGAAGATGTACGGCATTCCCAAGATCCACAAAAACGGCGTTCCACTGAGACCAATAGTCAGTTCCATCTACTCACCACTTCAAGATCTAGCGAGGTGCTTAGCCAGAATACTACAACCATACACAGAGGACATGGAGTCTTACGTAAAAAATTCCACCCATTTCGTTGACATCATCAAAAAACAGAAACTATAACATAATGTCATCCTAGTAAGCTTTGATATAACTTCGTTATTCACACAAATACCAACGGAAGAAGCCTTAACCATAATTAAAGAAAAGTACAAACCAGCAAAGCACATAATTGACCTAGTTAAGCATTGTCTTGCAAACACTTACGTCGTATACGAAGGACAGCGATACAGACAAACAGAAGGAGCACCCATGGGATCACTTCTATCACATGTGCTTTTCATGGAAGATCTCGAAACACGAGCATTGAAAACAACCACCAAAAAACCGAAGCTCTGGTTAAGATACGTCGATGACTCATTCGTCATCTGGCAACATGGAAAGGAAGAATTATACAAGTTCTTGAACCACTTAAACAACTTACACCAAAGGATGAAGTGGACAATGGAAATAGAACAAAATGGCACGTTACCATTTTTAGACGTGATAATAATCCAAAAGAAAGATGGAACTCTAGGTCACACTCTTTATAGAAAAATGACACAAACCAACAGATACCTAAATGCAAACTCTCACCATTACCCAGCACAACTCAATGGGGTGTTAAAAACACTTATACATAGATCCACTAAATTAGCAGATGCAGTACACCAAAATGAAGAAACATCCAAACTCCGCAGTGCTCTGATATCAAATGGATACCCAAAAAGACAAATAAACACCATCATGAAAAAACGTAAACAACCAAAAGCTAACGATAAGAATGAACAGGAGACTACCTAAAGAGCCATTTTACCATACGTCAAAGGAACAACAGACAAAATCAGCAGAGTGCTGGGTAGGTACGATATCAAGACCGTTTACAACACAGACAGAAAAATTTCACAAATCTTACGAAACCCCAAGGACAAAATTCCGTTAGAAGAACAAGGAGTGTACGAAATACCATGTGGATCATGCAATCTTTCATACATCAAGCAATCAAATAGGCGAATAAATATTAGACGAGGCGAACACAAAAAAGCAGTAAGCCGTCAAGACAAGACATCATCTCTTGCACAACATGTAGCAGCCACTGGATATACCATTAATTTCGACAACACCAGAACCATAAGTAAAATGGAAGATTACCATAAACGGATCATCATGGAGGCCATAGAGATAGAAAAAAGACCTAACAACTTAAACAAACGAGATGATGCTCAACGTTTATTATACACATGGAGATCAACAGTACATGGAATAACAAGAGCAGCCCAACAAAGATCAAGTGTCATGGTCGTCAGCCAGAAGTGAACTGTCAGAACTGCCTGAACTGTCAAGCAGAGCGCAACAGATATAACCTGAAGATGGCAACAGCGAGATTGCCGAAAGCTTGTAAAAAGAAATTTACAAATTGAACGCGGATGCAACCCCGAGAACCTAAGAATTCATATTACACCCGCGAAAATCTAAATATTAACATATTACACCTTTACGGGAAGGAAACATTACAACGTACTAAATACTACGAGAAGTTGAAAGGCCAAAAAGCGACTTTGCTCTGTGACTTGGCCTTCTTACGACGGTGCAAGGACACAAACCTTGTCCCAACATGCTGCAAAGTATCGTTCCATATCAAGACACCAAAAATCAACAACATTTTGTACAGAACCAGCCAAGCTATTCTAAGAGAAAGAGTACAAAACACAAGGCGTAGTTTGCACACCACGGATGAAGAGTTAATCAGGTTGCATCTCCAACTAAACAACCAAATCCACCCTCTTGACTATCTGTTGGTAATTAACGATTTTTTGTAAGTCCAGATCAATTTCTTCTCGATGGTCTTGACACAACTGAATAAGCCTACCCCTGTTTCTCATATATGACGAAATCGCTTTCATGGTATTCCACCTAACTTCCTGAGGCATAATAAGCATTGTCCCTTCGGTTTCTTTATAAAGTCCCTTAGGTATATGTTTGTTCCTAAAGTATTTTATGACTTTCAATATATGTTCTGTAACAGTGGGGATATCTAAGTCTTTAGCTAACAAGTTTAGCTTATGAGCAGAGCAACCTTATTCAATTAAGTCTAGCAAGCCTTCAACAAGTTCTTTTCCCATTTTTGTAATATTTGCTGCATTATCTGTCACAAAACTACGTACCTTACGCCAAAACTGTGTTTCAGCCCGTGAAATTCCCTCTAAAGCTACTTTTTTTAAGTATTCAGAATAATGCGACTTTTCAGAAGTATCTACTGTATCGACTAAGATCGATTCTCCATTTTGTGTAATGATAGAACAGCATACGAAAGGTTCATTTCGAATATTATAATATCCATCCATATAATAATATCCATCCATCCGACGTCATTGAAACTGTACTTCCTTCCACGGTTTGTTTGCATTCTTGTATTACGTCCATGAATACTCGATCCAAAATAGGACCCCCGATTTGACGTCTGGATGGTGGTTTGTATTCTAGTCTGAGAACACGACACAATTTTTTAAACTCCTCGTTTTCCAAATGAACAAATGGAGTATTAGTTGCATAAAAATACTTTCGGATTTGTTGGTCAATCTTTCTTGCATATGCTTCAGAAGTTTTAATCACTTCAGCATCCTCATCCACTTTTAGAGCACATCTTAACCTCTTAGGTGGTAATTCATTAAAGGTTTCTCTAGTTTCAGTTTCTGCTTCTAGAATATAAAACATATTTCAGTTTTAGTTTTATGTTTTACACAAGGTTTACCTAATGATCAGTTTATTATACAACATAAAATAATAAAAGACAACAAATACAAAGAAAAAATTAAAAATAAAACGATATATATATATTTTAGGTTAGGTAGGAAATAGGAAAAACTTACGACAAAAGTTAAAAAATCTTTGTAATGATCATTAACTTTTATGTAAATTTATTTTCTCTATTTCTTAAAATATTAATGTCATGATATCCAATTTCCCATCTTGCACTAAGCTGGAAACATACCTTCGATTATAGCTTCTTCTGATTGTGTAACCAATCCCTTTAAATTTAAAAGTTGAGGGGTTGGTTTTCAAATCTACAAGATGCGATATGCTTTTCCATTCTGCTGGGAATTCCTTGTAGTTCCTTAAAACACCTTTTACATCTAGCCCAGTTTCCAGAATTACTGGGCTTCTTAATAAACTCAAAATGAAACCAAATTGGATTTTTTGTTTTTGGCATTGTAAAATTTTTATTTGATAAAACAAGCAGCAAAATATTTCTCTGTTCAATCAGAAATCGGAATTAAATAGAAATGTCAGCCGCAAAGAATAAAAGAAGAGGTGGTTCGGCTTCCACGTATTGGAAAGAGGAGGGATTACCACATTGTAAGCAGCATATTACGCTATTGCCGACGCAGCGTACCACGTGACCATATAAATAATATATATATATATATATATATATATATATATATATATATATATATATATATATATATATATATATACAGGGTGCTTCAAAAAAATGTATAAACACTTTGAACTTCCATAGAAAATTTATTTACCGTTCTACAAAGTTAAATTTCAGGAAAATAGAAAGCTGAAAGTCCAATGTAAATGAAACATAAATAACAAATGTTAATACTGTTCAAATTGGTGACCTGCAGCATCAATACAATTCTGAGTACGAGTCACCACTGATTCTGTACATCGTATCAAAACGTCCAATGAGATTTCTCTACACACTGCTTGAATCTCATTCCAAAGAATGTCTAGGTTACGTGGTTTACGTTTGTACACCTCATCTTTTACTGTGCCCCACAAGAAGAAATCCAGTGGTGTAAGGTCTGGAGAGCGTGCTGGAAACTCGATTGGCCCCCTGCGTCCTATCCACTGTCCCGACAAATTTTGATCCAGGTAAGCTCGTACGTCCCTGTGATAGTGCGGCGGAGCACCATCTTGTTGAAAATAAAAATCATCATTACCGTATAAGGCAGGAAATATGGAATCAGCAAGCATTGTTAGGTAATTAATACCAGTTACAGTGCCTTCAAATCGAAAAGGTCCAATGAGTCCCCTTGAAGACAAACCGCACCACACATTTACACCAGGCAAATTTACAGCTTTTTCAATTGTAATGTGAGGATTTTCTTCACCCCAGTAAACACAATTGTGCCTATTGACAGTTCCATTAAGTTTGAATTGGGCTTCATCCGACCAAATGATGCTACCCATAAATCCCGGTTCACGTATCACCATCTCCTGAATCCATTCACAAAATCGCAACCTTCGATCTGGATCCTCGTCATTTAGCTGTTGCACCAGCCTTGGAATGTAAACACGATACTTGCCTCTCTTCAGAATGCGTAGCACGCTGCTAGCACTTACATCACTTTCACGTGCCCCTTGCCTTGAAGATTTGTTAGGAGAGCGTTGAAACAGTTCCAAGACTGCCGTTGATGACTCATCACTTGTAGCTGTTCGAGGCCGACCTGAATGACCTTTATGCACATCACACACTGTTCCATGAACTTCGAATTTGTCTCGTATGCGTGTAATTGTTAATCTTGAAGGTGGTTCTGTATCATACTCCCTTCTCCACTGTCTTTGAACTTCATTTACATTCTCAAACTTCCAGTACCACTTAATAACCTGCTTACGTTCTTCAAAACTCAAACGTACGTCCCCCATGTTGATATTACAAATTCCAACTGATAATATAACATAGAGGGACGATTATGCTGGCACCTGGCGAAGAAATATAACATTAGCCTTGTAGAGTGGGAAAACTACAATAGTTTAAAGTGTGTATACATTTTTTTGAAGCACCCTGTATATATATATATATATATATATATATATATATATATATAGGATATTTATAGCACAAAGTGCTATAAATATCCTGATATATTCCATTCCATTCTTATCATGATTTTTATCCAGATATATATCAGTATATTTATCGCTGATATATATATCCTGCCTGGGGATCTTCCGGGGTAGTGCATGCGAACCGCACGACAATCTCCACGAAAGAGACCTGTCGCATAGCCACTCCTACCCAAGTCTGACTCTCTCCTCCACGCTTGGCGATCTCTGGAAACTTCACACATATACCACCAAGATGCGGTGAAAATCCGTATGGCGGGGGATATAAGTGAAGGCTAATGAGAGCAGGCGAAATGGTCCCCCGATAAGGGGGTTAAGCGTGGGGCCAACTACTCTACCTTGGAAAAAAGAACAAGTTACGGAACCAGACAACAAGCCTCGGAAAACTTATATGGACACACGGATACGACATTTGCAAGGAAAAAAGGAAGAAGATTTACGAATTGGGACCTGGAATATTCGAAGCATGATGCAAACGGGAAAAATGATAGAAATAGGCAACAAATTAGACAAGTTTAAAATGGATATCGTAGCACTCCAGGAACTTAGATGGAAAGGACAAGGAAGAATATATAAACAGAAGTATTCTATATTCTATAGCAGATGCTCAGATGTTGCTGGACAACAAGGAACTGGCTTCTTTGTCAATAAAAAAATGAGAGCATCAATTATTAGCTTTACACCAATAGATGAAAGGCTCAGTACAATGAAGATACATGGGAAGTTCAACAACATTACTCTCATAAATGCATATGCACCAACAGAAGACAGCGGTGAAGAATCAAAAGACCGATTCTATGATGCTCTGGAGAATGTCTGTGCAAGATCAAGCATCTATGATACCTTAATAATAATGGGAGACTTCAATGCTAAAATAGGGAAAGAACATTTCGCAGTCGAAGTAGCTGGGCAATATTCACTGCACAATGAGACAAGCCCAAACGGCATTCGTCTATGCCAATTAGCCAACGCAATGTCGCTGCGAATAAAAAGTACAGCCTTTGAGAGAAAAACTATATACAAAGGCACATGGAAAATGCTGGGAAGCCAACTGGTGAACCAAATCGACCACGTACTTATAAGGAGAAGATACGGCTCATCAATAACCAATGTGAGGACCCACAGAGGGCCAAACTGCGATAGTGACCATTTCCTGGTAGTGGGAAAATTACGGCAGAGAATATCAAATGTCGCCAAAACTAAAGGTACAAAAAGGGAGCAGTGGGATACAGACCAGTTGAGCAAAAATGAAGCCCTAAACAAATATCAAAACGCCATCAGCATGGAGATAGATAGACTCCCAGACCATAGCAATATTGACGATGAGTGGAAGTCCATGGAGAGTTCAATAATAAAAGTAACCAAAGACGTAGTAGGGACAAAAATAAAATCAAGAAACATAGATTGGTTCGATATGGAATGTGAAAGGGTTATAACAGAAAAGAATAATGCGCGACAAAAGATGCTGCAAAGAAACACTAGAACTAATAATGCAGTATACCAAGAGAAGCGGAGAGAAACCAACAGGTGCCTAAGGGGGAAAAAAGAGATATGATGCGTAAGAAAATAGAAAGCATAGATGAGAACTATAATCAACGCAAAGTGAAGGATTTCTATAGAACAATCAGAAATGAAGCGAAAGGGTACCAGCCAAAATTAAACGTATGCAAGGATAAGAACGGAAAAATCCTAACGGAAGAGAAAGATGTCATGGATAGATGGCGCCAGTACTTTGCCGAGATACTAAATGTTGATCATATGGAAGAGCTAGAAGAGCCAGAAACAGTAATATACTCAGCTCAAGAAAATACCGAACTACCTACATTGGATGAAGTCAAAACAGCCATGGAAAAGCTTAAAAATGGTAAGGCACCCGGCGAGGACGGCATCACTGCCGAAATGTAAAAACTGGCCGGAATAGATGCACATAAAAGACTGCACCAACTAATATGCAAAATATGGAAAGAAGAACAGATGCCTGAAAGGTGGAAAACTGGGTTAATCTGCCCTATCCACAAAAAAGGCGACAAAACAAACTGCGACAATTACAGGGGAATAACACTACTCAACACTGCATATAAGGTACTCTCCAATGTGATATTCGACAGGATAAGACCGTATGCAGAAGAAATATTAGGAGAATATCAATGTGGCTTCCGAGAAAGTAGATCAACTCTGGATCAGGTATTTGTGCTAAGTCAAGCAATGGAAAAATGTTATGAATACAACATCGACCTGCACTGTCTGTTAATCGATTTTAAAAAAGCATTCGACAGTATTAAAAGAGCAAAACTAGGAAGTGCACTTGCTCTAATGGGTATCCCACATAAACTTGCCAAACTGGCCATGATGACAATGGATGGATCCAAGGCCAGAGTAACAGTCCAAAACAAAACATCAAAGGAATTTGAAATAAGAACCGGTGTTAGGCAGGGAGATGCCTTGTCAGCTGTTCTTTTTAACCTTGCGCTACAAAATGCAATTGGAAACCTCGAAAATAAGGGAAATATTATAACAAAATCATACCAAATATGTGCGTACGCGGCCGACATACTGATCATGGCTAGGGACAACAGAACTCTAGAAGAATTGTTTTTAAAAATAGAAGAGGAAGCGAGCAAAGTCGGCCTTAAAATACATGCAGATAAAACAAAATACCTAAAACTGTCACGTGATAACCCAAGAAGGGCTCCTCAGAACTTCATTATAAATGATCATCGGTTTGAAGAAGTTCAAAATGTCAAATATCTTGGAGTAACTTTCAATAACACAAATAATCTATCACTGAGGGTACAAGATAGAATCCAAGCTGCGAATCGATGCTATTATTCACATCTGAAGCTCTTCAAATCAAAAATCATCTCTCGTAAAGCAAAACTGCGAATATATAAAACCCTGATCAGACCCGTGCTAACTTATGGAGCTGAATCCTGGAGTATGTCGGAAGCAGACAAAAACTCTCTTCGTGTTTTTGAAAGATGGATTTTACGGAAGATCTTTGGATCAGTAAGAGAGGAAGAAGGATACAGAATTCGCATGAACTACGAACTTCAAGAACTAATAGAAGGTGAAGACATAGTAAGATTCTTTAAGGCACAGAGACTTCGATGGGCGGGCCACATGATTAGAATGCCGAGTGCAAGAGCACCCAGATCCATCCATAAAGCGCAACCTAACACCTCAAGAAGCAGAGGTAGACCCAGAACCATGTGGAAAGATAAGGTAGAGGAAGATGTAGAAATTCTACAAGTAGGAAACTGGACACGTGTCGCTGAAGACCGTCAAAGGTGGTAGGGGATTGTTAAGGAGGCCAAAGCTCACCCTGGGCTGTAGAGTCAGAAGAAGAAGAAGAAGATATATCCTGCCAACCCTGTTTTTTACCAACGAAATCTGTAAACCGGCTTTTTCTGCCGTTTCTTTTAACTGATCAATTTGGTTAATAACTTCTTGTTCTGATTCAGCAAACAGCGCTATTTCTTCAGCAAATGCTAAACCTTTGACTCTGAGGTTCTGATTCTTTCTACCAATTTTAGCACTTGAATCGTTCTTCTCCTCATGACGTCAAAACGTCCTCATGACTTTATCCAAGACCAAATTGAAAAGCAGTGGTGATAGACTCTCCCCTTGTCTTAGCCCTGTTTTAACCTCGAAGGGCTGGCTAACTTCACTTAAAAAATTGACTCTGGAAATCGTGTTAGTTAACGTAAGTTTTATTAAATTTATGGTTTTTTGATCAACTTAGTATTTCTTCAATGTCTCATAAACAGTATCCGTATCCACTAAATCATACGCTTTCTGAAAATCAACGAATGAGATAAAGATATTCTTTGGCCTGTTGTTGTATTATTTTAATATCCATTTTAAACTAAGAATTTGTTCTGCACACGATCTATTCCTTCTGAAACCACATTGGAACTCACCAAGCTGTGGTTCGATCTGTGGTTCAAGTCTGTTTAGAAGTAATTTGGCAAATATTTTATATGTGACAGACAACAATGAGATCCCCCTATAACTATTTACATCAATTGTTTAGCCTTTTTTATATAGTGGATGAATTAAGGCGATTAACCAGTCTTCTGGAATTGCTTCCTCAATCCAAATTTTCTGAAATAGATTTGTCGTCGCTATTAAAAATTCATCATCTACAAGTTTCCATATCTCTGCAATTATCCCATCCTCGCCTGAGGATTTATTATTTTTAAGTGAATTGATAATACCCTTAACTTCGTTTACATCTGGTGGCGTAGAATCAGAATTTTATTTTGTAAATTTGAAACTCAAATTGTCTGTCGGTTTTATACAGTTCAACAACTTCTCAAAATACACAGCCATCATATCACAATTTTCCTTGTTGTTTAATGCTAACGTACCATCTTCCCTTTTGAAGTTTAAACTCGGCGATAAATATCCAGTGATTTCATTCTTAAATGCTCTATAAAATAATGTATGTCATTTTTCTTAAAATTATGGTCCATTTCCATTATTTGGTCCTTCCTATATTTTCTTCTAATCGTCTTTAAAGTCTGGTGAGCCATTTTCTTTAATCTTTGTACTTCCTATAAATTTTCTGGAGTCTTGTTCCCGTTACACCTGTGCCAAGCACAATGTCTTTCTTTGATCACTCTTTCACATTGTTCATTCCGCCAAGCATGTTTCCTATAAAAGTTCAACGGTGCAATTTCCAGTGCTGGTTCAAGCAGGTTATTAGTAACATCATTCTAATTGATTGGTATTTTAAGTTTTCCTTGAAATTCTATGCTTTTTTCATTTGTAAGAACCTCTCTATTAATTTTTGGAATTTTAATTCTAGTTGTATTTTGTATGCGTGTAAAAGGTATGAAATTCATCTTGATTTGAGAAAGGTAATGATCTGAAGTTATATTAATGGATTTTCTGACCTTAACATTTTGGATTTCTTTGTAACAATTTCGAGAAATAGCTACATGATCTAATTGCAACTCACACAGCAAAGCATTTGGGGAGACCCACGTTTTATTTTTACTTGGTTTTGCTTTAAAATGTGTGGACATAATCTTTAAGTTTAGTTGTTCACATAGTTTATTCAATCTCTCACCATTCCTGTTGGTTCTATTATGAGCGTGATATTTACCTATTATATCAGAAAATTTTCTCTCAGATCCAAGCTGAGCATTGAAATCTTCAAGTAAAATTTTTACATGATTAAGGAATTTTGAGAATTTCGGCTTCTAATTCATCCCAAAATTCATCAACTTTCTCTGGATTCCGTTTATTATCCCTATTTATAGGAGCATGTGCGTTGATTAGCGTGTATCTCTGATTGAGAGATTTTATAGTTAAAAAAAGATAGTCTGGCATTCACACTTCTAAAAGCGATAACTGCGTCCAAAATTTTTTTGTTCACCATAAAACCTATTCCCAGATGTGGCATGTTCTTCATATCTCTCTTGCCAACTTTTCCTTTGAAAATTCGGTAGTTGTCAGATTCAAAGGGGTCGTCATCCCAGAACCTGGTCTCTTGAAGGGCTAATATTGTAATGCAATCTATGAAGTTCTGTTGTTAGTTGTTTTAATTTTCCAACCTGAATAAGGAATTCACATTGTATGTTCCAAAAAAATATTTTCTCATTTTCTTGAATCTTGAACTGTTCTTGTGGTGCTCCAATTTACTCCTAGCATTGTCTTCAGGGTAATCATGGCCATTAGAAGCCAAATCCATGATATTAAAGTAAATGTGAAAAGTACAACTAAGGTTGTGAGCCCTAGAGGTTGCCCCAAGATACCTCAAGTTGACTCACATGTGGGTTCTGGCTATTATTTTACATTAATTGTATATTATATTTCAAAGTGACATCTAATAAATATATCATCTAATAATATATATATATATATATATATATATATATATATATATATATATATATATATATATATATATATTTTTTTTATTATATCATTAATATATTGTTTTAATTTTTACTCTCTCCGTAAATTCCAAACTCCACGCCCCCGTCGTACGGCCCAAACAATAGCTTAAACTGGCTAACAGAGGCTCTGGTCGTCTTCCGTGGGTTCGCAGCCCACCCAAGACAGTACAACTCACACTTATCACAAGAAACATGAAAAACCGGGGTCGGGCAGGAGATAAGGCTTCTCTTGCTGAGACCGATGTTCAGCCTCACAGACATCCAAGCGATAATCAGGAAGCTGATAATAATGTTGTAGCTAATAATGATCAGCCACCCATGTTACCAGCACGAGACAGTATTACACACTTAGACCAAATCAAGGACGCTTATAGTATCGAATTACATCGAAGAGTAACGAAACAATACCTAGAACTAAAATACGAAACCTCTTGGATTAAAGAGGCTCAATTATGATAAATAACCGAATAACACCAGCGGTACTTCAGCAATTAGGAGAAGAGGTTAAAGTCGAACTAGGACTACGTCAACCAGCTACTGCCGTTCCACAAGTAGTTGAAGATGCTGTAGACGAAACTCCTAACGTCGAAGATCAAGAAGAGGACCTAAAAATAAGGTCTCTTTTCAAAGAGTCCACCATTGAGTGGTCTTAGAAACCACTAGTAGACCTTAGCTAAATATCCTAAAAACAAATAAATATACAACACATAAAATCAAAGAAGTAGACCAAATAATAACAAAACAAATGGAAAACACAGACCTTACCTTGCAATCAATACACTCGCAAATATACGTCGGAGCTGTAACAGTCCTAAAATTACATGTTCAGTCCTAAACCAACAACCACCAGCGGAGGAGAAAGAAAACAAAAAGATCCACCATGGGAAAAGAGGTGTAAGAAGAAGATTGAAAACCTACGCAAATGTATTGGACAGCTCACAGAATATACACGTGAAAACCCTAGCGAAAAAGTTAAGCGAGCAGCGAGGAAGATCAAAACCAAATACAAGAGTGAAAACGATAACTCAACTATTGATGTATTGCATAGGCTGAAACAGACTCTACAAGCTACTGCAAAATGATTAAAGCGATACCAGAAAAGTAGCCGAAGACGTTAGAGTCGGCCATGAAATTCTGGCATGTGCCAGAGTTTTAATTTTACTCCTCCCAAAAAAAGGCCAAAAAGAGATATTAGTAATGCCAACCACAGCAAAATACTCCGTCTGCGATGGGAATGAGTGAACTGAGTAGCTTTGAGACATCACTGCCGGTCCCAAGCCCGGAAAAAGGAGGAGGGTTGAGCATAGGGCTAACAACCCGATCGAGTTGTCTCAAAAGAGTGTCTCAAATATGGAGGAGAAACTCTTATCAAATACTTCCACACCCTTATACTCCAGATTTGAAAGGCAGAGAAAATACTAAGCAGTTGGGAAAATAGTGTCATCGTACCCCCACACAAAAAGGGTGACAAACTACAGTGCTCTAACTATCGGGGAATATCTTTGATAAATACGGGTTATAAGGTCTGGTCCCAGGTACTACTCGAAAGACTAACTCCATATGTTGAACACCAGCTAGGCGACTTCCAATGTGGGTTCAGGAAAAGAATATCAACGGTAGACCAGATCTTCGCAATACGCCAACTAATGGAGAAGGGTGATAAAGTAATACATCAACTCTTCATCGACTTCAAACAAGCGTACGACAACGTCTTGAGTGTGGAGCTGTGGAATGCTATGATGGAACTGGGAATTCCGAGTAAACTTGTCTTGAGAGTAAACTTGGGAAAGAAAGTTTTCAACCTATTTTACGATAAATAATGACCTGAAACAGGGAGACAGGGAGAACAACAGGGAGAAACAAATCGAGGCCCGCGTCTTATATTGGCGTTTGCGGATGACATAGACTTCATTGGAAACACAACCAGGAATGTTAAAGAAGAGTTTCAAAAAATAGAATCTGCAGCGGAAAATATTGGTCTAAAAATAAAGGAGAGTAAAACCAAGTACATGACCACATCAAGGACTAAACGTAGGGGTAGGATAGGACACAATGTGAGGATGGACAAATACAACTTCGAAAGGGTCCAGAAATTTAAATATCTGGGTGCCACTATCACGTCGGACAATGATATGACCAAAAAAATTAACAACAGAATAATTAAATCAAAAGATGTATCACGGACTACAAAAATGAGAATATAACACTCCATTATAAGACCGATTATGACTTACGCCTGCGAAACCTGGACAATGTTAAAAAAGAACGAAAACAGACTGAGGGTTGCAGAGAGAAAAATACTACGGTGTATATACGGGCTTATAAGGGATGAAACTACACAACAGCACCGCAGTAGGAAAAACAGGGAAATAGAAGAACTATGTGACCAACCAGGCATTGTAAGAACGATAAAAGCGGAAAGACAGAGATAGGCCGGCCATGCAAAGAGACAGGAGCATGGACGAGTTGTTAGATTGGTATGGGAATAGGCCCCGACCGGTAGAAGACCACTATGAAGACCGCGACTACGGTGGAGAGACAACATAGCATCAGATCTTAGATCCCTGAATATCATGTAAGCGGAGGAACTAATGATGGACAGAGTCCTATGGAGGAGAGTTGTTGAATTAGCCAAGACCCACCATGGGCTATAAGAGCTACAGAGAGAGAGAGAGAGAAAGAGAGCAGCAATGACAGCAACAACCACCGAACTGTAGCAAGAAAAAACCAAAATGTCCTCCGATACCATAAAAACCTTTTGGTCGTCTATCTGGTCAACATCGATAAGCCGTAAAAATGCAGCGTGAATTAGGGATGAGAAGAGATATGTCGATGCTATCCAAACTATGGAGAATCCGAGAATAACACAAACCGAAATAAAAAAGGCTGTCCAAAGAACCCATAATTGGAAAGCCCCGAGATGTGATAATGTACACAATTTCTGGTACAAGCACTTTTCCGCAATCCACCAAAGTATAGCTAGATGTTTCACAAACATAATAGAAGATTCGGACCTACTACCGTCCATTATGACACAGGGAATAACCTACTTCTTACCCAAAACAACACCAACAGCGAATGATCCCTCGAAGTACCGCCCTATTACGTACCTACCAACACTGTATAAGCTACTTACTTCAATAATAAAAGAGAAAATCTTAAACCACCTGGAAGTAAGCAACATCTTAAGTGAAGAGAAGAAGGGGTGCAAGAAGAGGGTGTTAGGATGCAAAGTACAACTAACGAAAGACGCTATGATAACACAAAGAGCCAAAACGATCCGCCTACCTCTCTGCACGGCCTATATAGACTATCAAAAGGAAATCGACAGTGTACCACACTCATGGCTGATCGAGATCCTACAAATATATAAAACAAACCCAGTTATAACAAATTTCCTAAATCGAACCATGCTTAAATGGAATACGAACCTACGAACTAACTTAAATGAGATACATACTAACTCTGGTAACGTCTCGATAAGTAGAGGGATCTTTCAAGGAGATGCCCTAAGTGCACTCTGGTTCTGTCTATGTTTAAATCCACTATCTAAACAGCTGAACAAGATGAAAGGATATAAACTAGAAGACCTAAATGTTACTTACATTTTGTACATAGACGACCTATACGCAAAATCGAAGACTAGATAAAGAAGAATTAGATAAACTGCACAAATGGACAGACAAATTTAGTAATGACCTAGGAATGAAGTTTGGTTTTGACAAATGTAAGATGAATGCATTGGTCAAGGGAAAATGGGAAGATCAGGAGCCACACAGTACGAGAGATAACCAGGAAATTGAAGGGATTGGTGAAGAAGAGCTGTATACGCACCAATCTTGACTACCTCCAATCGAGGGGTATTGACCTAACAGTAGCGAAAGAAGAGCTGCGAAACAAACTCTCAAAACGGCTAGACCTTGTCCTAAAAACGGAACTAACTTCTAAGAACAAAATCAAGGCAATCAATACATACGCAATCAACATACTCACATACAGTTTTGGTATCATCAACTGGACACGTACAAAACTGCAGGTACTGGACTGCGTAGTTAGAATAATATCCACTAAAAACAAAATGCATCACCCTAGGAGTGCAATTGAACGCCTGTACTTACCGAAAACTAAAGGAGGGTGAGGCCTAACTCACATCACAAATCTGTACTACCCTCAAGTCGACAATATACGTCACTATTTCCATCAAAAAATGGCCACCAGCTCTACCTATAATGCTACCGTCAAATAACATCGAAAAATAACATCCGTTAGATTACAGGATGTAAACTACGACGCTAAAACAATGATAGAAAACTCAACGTCTCTAGAAAGTCGATGGGCTGCTAAGCCTCTCCACGGCTGATATCCAGCGCGTATCAAACAACACGTGTATAAAGAAGCTACCAAGAAGGAAAGGTATATCTTATAGGAAACCGAGGGATTTATACTTGGCATTCAAGACGAAGTAATTGCCACCAAATATTATCAGAAACAAATTATACATGATCATACAGTCAAAAATGATAAATGCAGAATGTGCTTCGAAAAACCTAAAACCATCGATCATATCACTTGCAGCCACAGAATATACGAGAAGACATGATAATGTCGCAAAAGTACTACACCAGCAATTATGCAAACAAATTGATCCTGAAGTAGAAAAAGACCCTTACTACAAATACGATCCCTCGAATGTCACCGAAAATGGTCTTTTTAAAATTTCTTGGAATCGTGAGATAATAACAGATAAAACTATGCGGCATAAGAAAATTCGGTAGTTGTCAGATTCAAAGGTGTCGTCATCCCAGAACCTGGTCTCTTGAAGGGCTAATATTGTAGTGTGTTATATATGAAGTTCTGTTGTTAGTTGTTTTAATTTTCCAACCTGAATTAAGGAATTCACATTGAATGTTCCAAAAAAATATTTTCTCATTTTCTTGAATCTTGAACTGTTCTTGTGGTGCTCCAATTTACGCCTAGCATTGTCTTCAGGGTAATCATGGCCATTAGAAGCCAAATCCATGATATTAAAGTAAATGTGGGTTGGACAAAGTTCAACGTTATACAACTAAGGTTGTGAGCTCTAGAGGTTGCCTCAAGATCCCTCAAGTTGCCTCAATTGTGTGTTCTGGCTATTATTTTACATTAATTGTATGTTATATGTCAAAGTGATATCTAATAAAAAATCAATATATTAATATTATATAATAATATATTTATATTTTAATACAATATATATATATATATATATATATATATATATATATATATATATATATATATATATATATATATATATATATATATATTTTATCATATAATTAATATATTGCTTTAATTTTTACTCTCTCCGTAAATTCCAAACTCCACGCCCCCGTCGTACGGCCCAAACAATAGCTTAAACTGGCTAACAGAGGCTCTGGTCGTCTTCCGTGGGTTCGCAGCCCACCCAAGACAGTACAACTCACACTTATCACAAGAAACATGAAAAAACGGAGTCTGGCAGGGGATGAGGCTTCTCCTGCTGAGACCGATGTTCAGCCTCACAGACATCCAAGCGATTATCAGGAAGCTGATAATATTGTTGTAGCTAATAATGATCAGCCACCCATGTTACCAGCACGAGACAGTATTACACACCTAGACCAAAACAAGGACGCTTATAGTATCGAATTACATCGAAGAGTAACGAAACAATACCTAGAACTAAAATACGAAACATCTTGGATTAAAGACGCTCAATTATGATAAATAACCGAATAACACCAGCGGTACTTCAGCAATTATGAGAAGAGGTTGAAGTCGAACTAGGACTGCGTCAACCAGTTATAGCAGTTCCACAAGTAGTTGAAGATGCTGTAGACGAAACTCCTAACGTCGAAGATCAAGAAGAGGACCTTAAAATAAGGTCTCTTTTCGAAGAGTCCACCATTGAGTATATTGACTTAGAAACCACTAGTAGACCTAAGCTAAATATCCTAAAAACAAATAAATATACAACACATAAAATCAAAGAAGTAGACCAAATAATAACAAAACAAATGGAAAACACAGACCTTACCGTGCAATCAATACACTCACTAATATACGTCGGAGCTGTAAGTCTTAAAATTACTTGCTCAGAATCCTAAACCAACAACCACCAGCGGAGGAGAAAGAAAACAAAAAGATCCACCATGGGAAAAGAGGTATAAGAAGAAGATTGAAAACCTACACAAATGTATTGGACAGCTCACAGAATATACACGTGAAAACCCTAGAGAAAAAGTTAAGCGAGCAGCGAGGAAGATCAAAACCAAATACAAGAGTGAAAACGATAACTCAACTATTGATGTATTGCATAGGCTGAAACAGACTCTACAAGCTACTGCAAAAAGATTAAAGCGATACCAGAAAAGTAGCCGAAGACGTTAGAGTTGGCCATGAAATTCTGGCATGTGCTAGAGTTTTAATTTTACTCCTCTCAAAAAAAAGGCCAAAAAGAGATATTAGTAATGCCAACCACAGCAAAATACTCCGTCTGCGATGGGAATGAATGAACTGAGTAGCTCTGAGATCACTGCCGGTCCCAAGCCCGGAAAAAGGAGGAGTGTTGAGCATAGGGCTAACAACCCGATCGAGCTGTCTCAAAAGAATGTCTCAAATATGGAGGAGAAACTCTTATCAAATACTTCCACACCCTTATACTCCAGATTTGAAAGGCAGAGAAAATACTAAGCAGTTGGGAAAAGAGTGTCATCGTGCCCCCACACAAAAAGGGTGACAAACTACAGTGCTCTAACTATCGGGGAATATCTTTGATAAAAACGGGATATAAGGTCTGGTCCCAGGTACTACTCGAAAGACTAACTCCATATGTTGAACACCAGCTAGGCGACCACCAATGTGGGTTCAGGAAAAAGGAAAAGAATATCAACGGTAGACCAGGTCTTCACAATATGCCAACTAATGGAGAAGGGTGATAAAGTCATACATCAACTCTTCATCGACTTCAAACAAGCGTACGACAACGTCTTGAGGGTGGAGCTGTGAAATGCTATGATGGAACTGGGAATTCCGAGTAAACTTGTCTTGAGAGTAAACTTGGGAAAGTTTTCATCCTATTTTACGATAAATAATGGCCTGAAACAGGGAGACAGGGAGAACAACAGGGAGAAACAAATTGAGGCCCTCGTCTTATATTGGCGTTTGCGGATGACATAGACGTCATTGGAAACACAACCAGGAATGTTAAAAAAGAGTTAAAAAATAGAATATGCAGCGGAAAATATGGGCCTAAAAATAAAGGAGAGTAAAACCAAGTACATGACCACATCTAGGACTAAACGTAGGGATAGGATAGGACAAAATGTGAGGATGGACAAATACAACTTCGAAAGGGTGCAGGAATTTAAATATCTGGGTGCCACTATCACGTCGGACAATGATATGACCAAAAAAATGAACAACAGAATAATTAAATCAAAAGTTGTATCACGGACTACAAAAATGAGAATATAACACTCCATTATAAGACCGATTATGACTTACGCCTGCGAAACCTGGACAATGTTAAAAAAAAACGAAAACAGACTGAGGGTTGCAGAGAGAAAAATACTACGGTGTATATACGGGCTTATAAGGGATGAAACTACACAACAGTACCGCAGTAGGAAAAACAGGGAAATAGAAGAACTATGTGACCAACCAGGCATTTTAAGAACGATAAAAGCGGAAAGACTGAGATAGGCCGGCCACGCAAAGAGACAGGAGCATGGACGAGTTGTTAGATTGGTATGGGAATAGGCCCCGACCGGTAGAAGACCACTATGAAGACCGCGACTACGGTGGAGAGACAACATAGCATCAGATCTTAGATCCCTGAATATCATGTAAGCGGAGGAACTAATGATGGACAGAGTCCTATGGAGGAGAGTTGTTGAATCAACCAAGACCCACCATGGGCTATAAGAGCTACAGAGAGAGAGAAAGAGAGCAGCAATGACAGCAACAACCACCGAACTGTAGCAAAGAAAAAACCAAAATGTCCTCCGATACCATAAAAACCTTTTGGTCGTCTATCTGGTCAACATCGATAAGCAGTAAAAATGCAGCGTGAATTTGGGATGAGAAGAGATATGTCGATGCTATCCAAACTATGGAGAATCCGACAATAACACAAACCGAAATAAAAAAGGCTGTCCAAAGAACCCATAATTGGAAAGCCCCGAGATGTGATAATGTACACAATTTCTGGTACAAGCACTTTTCCGCAATCCACCAAAGTATAGCTCGATGTTTCACAAACATAATAGAAGATTCGGACCTACTACCCTCTTACCCAAAACAATACCAACAGCGAATGATCCCTCGAAGTACCGCCCTATTACGTACCTACCAACACTGTATAAGCTACTTACATCAATAATAAAAGAGAAAATCTAAAACCACCTAGAAGTAAGCAACATCTTAACTGAAGAGCAGAAGGGGTGCAAGAAGAGGGTGTTAGGATGCAAAGAACAACTAACGAAAGACGCTATGATAACACAAAGAGCCAAAACGATCCGCCTACCTCTCTACACGGCCTATATAGACTATCAAAAGGAAATCGACAGTGTACCACACTCATGGCTGATCGAGATCCTACAAATATATAAAACAAACCTAGTTATAACAAATTTCCTAAATCGAACCATGCTTAAATGGAATACGAACCTACGAACTAACATAAATGGGATACATACTAACTCTGGTAATGTCTCGATAAGTAGAGGGATCTTTCAAGGAG
Organism: Phosphuga atrata; assembly: GCA_944588485.1. Taxonomy (NCBI): domain Eukaryota; kingdom Metazoa; phylum Arthropoda; class Insecta; order Coleoptera; family Silphidae; genus Phosphuga; species Phosphuga atrata. Next base: position 12,703,037 of record OX155903.1, on the reverse strand, counting down.
ATGCCCTAAGTGCACTCTGGTTCTGTCTGTGTTTAAATCCACTATCTAAACCTCTGAACAAGATGAAAGGATATAAACTAGAAGACCTAAATGTTACTTACCTTTTGTACATAGACGACAAATACGCAAAATCGAAGACTAGATAAAGAAGAATTAGATAAACTGCTCAAATGGACAGACAAATTTAGTAATGACCTAGGAATGAAATTTGGTTTTGACAAATGTAAGAAATGCATTGGTCAAGGGAAAATGGGAAGATCAGGAGCCACACAGTACGAGAGATAACCAGGAAATTGAAGGGATCGGTAAAGAAGAGCTATATACGCACCAATCTTGACTAGCTCCAATCGAGGGGTATTGACCTAACAGTAGCGAAAGAAGAGCTGCGAAACAAACTCTCAAAACGGCTAGACCTTGTCCTAAAAACGGAACTAACTTCTAAGAACAAAATCAAGGCTATCAATACGTACGCAATCAACATACTCACATACAGTTTTGGCATCATCAACTGGACACGTACAAAACTGCAGGTACTGGACTGCGTAGTTAGAACAATATCCACTAAAAACAAAATGCATCACCCTAGGAGTGCAATTGAACGCCTGTACTTACCGAAAACTAAAGGAGGGTGAGACCTAACTCACATCACAAATCTGTACTACCCTCAAGTCGACAATATACGTCTCTATTTCCATCAAAAAATGGCCACCAGCTCTACCTATAATGCTACCGTCAAATGACATCGAAAAATAACATCCGTTAGATAACAGGATGAAAACTACGACGCTAAAACAATGATAGAAAACTCAACGTCCCTAGAAAATCGATGGGCTGCTAAGCCCCTCCACGGCTGATACCCAGCGCGTATCAAACAACAACACGTGGATAAAGAAGCTACCAACAACTGGCTACGGGAAGGGTATATCTTCTCTGAAACCGAGGGATTTATACTTGGCATTCAAGACGAAGTAATTGCCACCAAATATTATCAGAAACAAATTATACATGATAATACAGTCAAAAATGATAAATGCAGAATGTGCTTAGAAAAACCTAAAACCATCGATCATATCACAGGTGCATGCCCATCACTTGCAGCCACAGAATATACGAGAAGACATGACACCAGCAATTATGCAAACTAATTGATCCTGAAGTAGAAAAAGACCCTTACTACAAATACGATCCCTCGAATGTCACAGAAAATGGTCTTTTTAAAATTTCTTGGAATCGTGAGATAATAACAGATAAAACTATGCCGCATAAGAGACCAGATATAAGCTTAACCGATAAAACGAGGAAATACACCTACTTTATTGACATCTCCATACCCAATGCTGCAAACCTCCAAGCTAAAAATAAAGAAAAAAACTAGATAAATACTTACCTCTATCAAACGAAGTACGATTGATGTGGCCCCAGGATAAAGTAATGGTGATACCCATTGTAATTGGCTCAGCCGATGAGATTCCCGTTTCAAAAAGCCCTTTTCGAAAATCTGAAACACATAGAAAGAAGTCTCTAACCATATTTATAAGAAAATGCAGCGTTCTGTAATAATAGATACCTGTGGTATTATCCGCAAGGTCCTCAGCGACGACACCTGGGAATAATTTACATATAAAGTTAATTTGTAGACAACACGTAACAGAAATAACATGTGCCTACCTTTTGCAATAAGCCGAGGAATGCGTTACTTACCAGCTCAGCTGAGGAGACCTGAAATAATAATAATAATAATAGTTCATTGTGACTGCTATGAAAGGATGGAAAACGGAGATTAAACTGTAAACTCGAACGGATACCTCGCTACTGGTCTGATTGCCATAAAAAAAGGAATATTCCAGGGTGATTCCTTGTCCCCACTGCTCTTCTGTATGTCCATTATTTTGCTCACCGACATGTTAAATATAGAAAAGCTGGGATTCTCACTAGCGGATGGTGAGACAATCAATTATCTGTTATACATGGATCTAAAGTTGTATGCAAAGAATAAGAAACAGCTAGTCCAGGAAATCGGGATAGTAAAAGCTTTCAACGATGATATCTCGATGGAGTTCGGACTGGATAAATGCTCTAGGGTGTCAATAAAAAAGGGGAAATTAGAGTCCAGTCCAAGGGTAAACGTTGACTCCGACATTCGTGAACTCTACCAGGATGAGACTACAAATATCTGGGTGTATACGAAAGCGATGGTATTCGGCACAGGGAGATGAAGTAGAGGGTGCGCAAAGAGTATTATCGCCGGATCAGACTCGTCCTCGGTACTGAATTAAACTCCAAAAACAAGATCCAGGCCATCAAGACCTTGGCAGTTCCTGTACCGCAATATAGTTTAGGAATAATTAACTGGTTGCGCTCTGAGCTCCAGCAAATAGACAGGAGAACTATGAAATTGCTCACGACCCATGGATGCCACCACCCAATGGCTGACGTGGATCGACTGTACATGCCCAGGAGTAGCGGCGGCCGTGGTCTCATCGAGCTTGAGTGTGCATACTACCGCACAATCGTGGGCCTCTCCGACTACATCAGCAAGGGTAAGGACAGATATACTCGCTTGGTTAGGAGGCATGAGGAGACCAAGGCGAAAGTGCACTCACTCACTAAACAAAGCTTCGAAATAAAAAACAAATATTTCAAACCTGAGTCCGTAAGTCGAGAAAACACCAAAGGGAGACTCAAATCAGCGATACTCGAGGAAAGACTAGAGAGAGGTCAAGTCAAAGCCTCTCCATGGACAGTTTCTCCGAAGTCTGCAAAACATATGGGTAGATAAGAAGAAAACTTTTGCATGGCTGAGAAGCGCTGGACTCAAAAGTGAGACAGAGAGCCTTATAGTGGAAGCTTAGGATCAGGCACTTAACACTCGGTACCACCAGAAGAGAATAATTGGCATAGACGTTGACAGCAAGTGTAGAGTGTGCAACAAAAAAGACGAAACTGTCAGCCACATTATTGCTGGTTGCACAAACCTTGTACCGACGGAATATATGCATCGTTACAAGTAGATCACTAGCTACCTACACTGGTCAATACTAAAAGAACTTGGCCAGCAAGTGCCCGAGCACTGGTACGATCACCAGCCTACCCCGATCATAGAAAGGGAAGAAACAATTATTATGTACGATGAGGCTGTGGTAACGGATCGTACCGTCGAAGCGAACTGACCGGACATTATTATCTACAACCGGAAGGAAAAGCGCTGCATTCTAATCGACGTGGCAGTACCAGCCGATACGAACATTTCGGCCAAGTTGGTCGAGAAAAGGTGGAAATACAAAGACTTAGAAATAGCAAGGATGTAGAAAACAAAAACCAAAGTGGTCCCGGTTGTGGTTGGAGCTCTCGGAACTATTAAGATCGGCTCCGGAAAATACGTAGAAGAGCTACCATGCAGTGTCAGCGTCGAGCAGGTACAGAAGATCGCACTTCTGGGAACGGCTCACATAATAAGAAAGGTCTTATCCATCGGCCAATAAACGCCCTAGGACCCTTGTTGGGCCCCGGCAAGGAAATCTACTGCCACTAAAGTGCCAAGAAAAAGAAATAATAATAATTTTAATAAATCAACTTATTAAAGCGGAATATAGCTTGAATAAATAAATATATTCAACTTTTCCGAAGCTCTATAATATTATTAAGTCCTCTTTAAGACTACAAAACAAATCTCATGTTAAAACACAATTTGTCTCCTATTTACGAGCCCCCCAGGCCACTTTCGAGGCACTAAACAGAATTAGATAAATAAAATTGTTTTTAAGGAAACATCTTTCTATTTAACCCAAGTGAATAGCAATCTGTAGACGCGTTTCTAGATATATCTCTCGTCATTGCAGCTTTGCTCTTTTAAATTATAAAATGAAATACACTTACATTAGTTTGGAAAACATTTGCCGGGTTGTCGAGGGTAGATTGTGATATGACACGTATGTAAAAAGACCTAAACTTAGTTTAATTGAATATTGGGGTGAAACCAATCTAATTATAGATACAATCACACCAACTTACTAAAGGGGAATATAGCTTGAATATATAAATATATTCAACCTTTTCGTAGCTGTATAATATTAATAAGTATTTTTAAGACTACAAAACAAATCTCATGTTGAAACATAACATATATTTGTACGCCCATGCTGTCCTGGACTGTTTGTTTGGGTTTCGGATTTTTGGTTACGTTCTTTTCTTTGCTCATGTACTTGTTCTACCACTTCCTTTTTCTGTATGTACCTGCTTTCTGTATTTTTGCACTTCATGCTCCTTGCCACATGGCCATTCTCGTTGCATGAATAGCATTTAGGTTCCTCTCAACAGTCTATCGTTTCGTGGCCTCGTCTACCACATCTGAAACAGATACCACGTCTTTCTTCTGTGCTAGTGCACATTGCAGAGTTTTATCCATATTCCTGACATTTATAGCATTTAATCAGTGTTTCTAGCTGCTGTATGCGGCACCCAGACCAGCCTATCGTCAACCTTGCTTTCGTTTTAACGGCCTCGGTGTCAGCTCTTTTCAATTTTGCAATCACGTACGTTACACCATTATTGCCTGTATTGGATATATGAATATACGCCATTATTCTTTTTGGAAATATAAAGATGTATGTCCTTTCTTTCGGCACCCGTTTCGTTTAGTTCTTTGATGAGTGCTTGTCTGATGTCTTCTTCCGTTATGGTACTGTCAATGTCTCTAACCATGATATACTCCCTGATATCTTACCAGATAATGCCGTTATCGTTTCCTTAATCAACAAAAACGTATACTCCTCGGTAACATTTTTACTTTCCCGCTCTTCATCACTTTGCTATAACACAAACCTGGAACACCATTGATTTTGGTTGTTAATTATCACTTCTGTAATGGGCCAGGCTTGTGCACATTGCAGAGCAATGGCCATATTCCTGACATTTATAGCATTTAATCGGTGTTTCTAGCTGCTGTATGCTGCACCCACACCAGCCTCTGCGTCAGCACTTTTTAATTTTGAAATCACTTACGTTACACCATTGTTGCCTTTTTTATTGGAAATATTGATATGTATGTCCTCTCTTTCGGCACCCGTTTCGTTTAGTTCTTTGATGAGTGTGTGTCTGATCTCTTTCGTTGTGGCACTGTCAATGTCTCAGATGATGATAGATTCCCTTGCCAGGTAATGATTTACCTTGCCAGGTAAAGGTTGTCATTGTTTGGAGTTTCCTTAATCACTGCCTTTTTAAAGGTTTTACTTCCCACTTCCACCACGTCTTCGATTTTAATTTTTATGTTTCATTTGTTTGTTTTCTCTATACCCTTTATTCTGAAACGAACCTCCTCAATTTTAACTGACTCTTTCAGTTTCTGTAAGACTTCCGTCACATTTCTTCCACCTTCAATGTTCTTCATAACCAAAACTTCTCTTCCCTGCCTTCTGTTTTTGGTTGCCTTCTCCCAGGGATTTTCATTAATGTCGTCGCTGCTAGATCTTCCGTTTCTAGTAAAGATATTTACACGGCATACTGATCTTCTAAATACGAAATCCAGTCTCTTCCTCACTATATTACACACCTCGTTTGCGAATGAACGTAAAATTTCTTTGCCTCCGTTTTCTTTTACTAACCTTCTAACTCTAGCCAGACTCTCATAGACCCTTTCGGAAGAGACATTTTCTTTAGTGCCCACGACAAACGTATATTCCTCGATAACATTTTTACTTTCCCGCTCTTCATCAATTTGCTAACGCAAACCTAGAATACCCTTGAGCTTGGTTGTTACTTGCCGTCAGAGGCCATGTTTGCCTGCTGCTCTATCTCTGGATAACCATTGTAGTTGTCCAAGTCCACTTTCGCCAATACGTTTTTCCAATCATTTTGTGCCAATATGCAGCCTTTCGACCAGCGCGTTACTTAAAAATAGTTATGAAGGCCAGTTTTCTTTAAATATTTCTTCCCCTA